>JASANF010019313.1:0-78955 GCA_030248245.1 Trissonchulus sp. WLG1_4 | reverse complement strand
CAAAAACTTCGAAAACGTAACTACCACCTTAAGTTCGATTTTAATACAAAGAATGACACATCTTTTGGTAAAAAACAATGGTAATTTTTCGAATAATCGAATGCAAATTGCTAATACTAATCGAATCGAACGTAAAATGGGACCTCCAAACACCGAAATTACAAGAATGGTGGGGGAAAGGGTCCTGAAGCTAACGATATGGCCAAATTGGAGAATTTTAGGCCAAACTTGGTCAAACAGAGACGTATCAGAAATTTTTTCGACCCGGGAAATTAAATGCAAATCACGTCAGAAGCAGAAAGTCATCCAGAGGCATTGGTTAAAGTTATTAACAAAGAAAAGTAAGCCACTAAGTTGCAGGGGTGTGGGGGCGGCAGCCCCCAGAAAAAAACAGTCTTTGTATTTTTAGGCCAAATTTGGTCAACGCAGCGTCAATATTTGCTCAAAACCTTTTGTCAAAGCTTCGTCATTTTTATTTTCTGAACGTCATTTTTAATTTTTCCTGTTGCGGCACACCGCAACAGGTCCTTAATATGACCCTAGATCAAAACGTTAGGCTGTGTGATAAAATTAACCATTGGTGTGTGTGCGTGTGTGTCTAATCTTATGATAATGATTTACATAGCTTCTGTAAGATGATGTGTGATGTAACGTCCAGTTTGGTGATGGTTGTGTTTGCGTATGTGCGTGGTTTGATTACTGTGATTGTGTGGATGTCAAAACCAGCTCTTTATCTCACATGGGCTCAAATGTAATGGCTCCCCAAGTTTCTAAGTGAAATGTACAAACTGTTACCGAAGAAAAACTGTGTGACAAATCTTGCGGTCTTAACCCGTTTGATTCAGGTATGAATCAAATCCAGCTCTTTGCTCCAGCAAAGTTGTCAGTCAGTTAGAACTGCTTTGGATTTTTGCCGATTCGTTATTTTTAGCTGTCAAGAATGCATACTAGACGTTTACTCAGTATCGTTATGTAGCAAAGTATCAATTTTAGTTGATACAAAAGTTTGCGCCCGGTTCCTTATGTATTTCATTAGCATGTACAATTTTGTCGTTAACTGAAAAGTGACCGTATTACCAAGCAAAGGGTTTATAGCCAGATTTAGACATTTTGTTCCAGTATGTGAACGAAAGGCTTTTAACTAAACACATTTTGACAAAAATGTAGTGTTTAGCATATAATAATTTTATAAAAATAATAAAGCAAGTGGCCAAGTGGGCGAGAGAAAGCGAGCCATTTTGCCTAGTTATGGCCGTTAGCCTAACTCGTTTGATTCGGGTATGAATCAAATCCAGCTCATTGCTGAAGCAAAATGGGTTTGTTTGTTTGCGCCAATGGGTTTATTTGTTTGCGCCACAGTGTTCTTAAATAGTTCTTAGTAGTTCTAGTCTTAGTTATCTTGAAAGATGTTTCCAATAGTACTTAGCAGTTGGCTGAGTTTGATCTAAGTTGGAATAAGAATGGAGCTCGCAACAGGTTTTTTGTCAATCATGACAAACTACTGTACAAGTCATTCTATTTTTCTTTTGCAGCAAACTGTTGCTTGTTTATCATCAAGTTCTATTCATCGTCATCACGTTTTATTCTGAAAATGACGCCATTCTTGACAAAAAAACCCTGCCTCAAATTCACTAGAAATGTCATTTGTCCTATGATAAAACAGCTAAAAGAAACACGAAACAGTGTTTTAAGCAAATGAATAGTGCACAATGCACCCCTATACACATATATACAGATGCTGAAATGAAACACAAAAGCGAGGAACATTGAGTCACAAAGTTGCAGGGGTCTGGGGTCGCAGCCCCAGGAAAAAACTAGCGACTTTCCAATTTTTAGACCAAATTTGGTCAATTGGAGATGTATCATAAATTTTTTACGACAAGAAAATAAAACAAAAGATGGGAACATCAGATCGGACAGTTTATTACACAACTAAATGCAGCCTAATGTACTTGTGTATTCATTCATGCATCGGCAAGCACCAAATGTGGGAGTCTGGAGGTCCCTAGCCATTGGTCTGGGGGCGGCACACCCCAGAAAAAATTATGTATATAATTTTGTTAGTTTTAGGCCAAATTTGTTACATTTTGCCATTTTGGACGTGGCGGAAATTTTTTTCCGGCTGGGTTATAAAACCAAAGGGGGGACCATTGCCACTCTTACTGCAATCTAGATGAGCATGGGTCGCTCAGAGAATTTAGATTCAGCATAAGGTATTGTGGTGCGGGGAAAAAAACCCTATTTTCAACTTTTCGGGTCCTCCTGCGCTCCACATAAATCGGATCCATTAATGCTCGCGGCTGTTATAACGGCCATCTTTCGCCTAACTGTTGCACTAATAAAATGGATTCTAACTACTCACGTTTCTGAGTAATAAGCCTCGAAACCTCCGGGGAAAAAACCCTATGCGGGAAAAAAACCTTAATGCGGGGAAAAAAACCCTACCACTTTTTTCGGCTGTTCTATTAGCAGTGAGTATAAACTCAATTCCATCGTGTTCTACAACTCTTAGGCTGCAGTATGGACTAAAAAAACCGTTTCTCCGACACCCATGTGACTCACAATAAATCTTCAAAAATCGACCCTTTTTGGCAGAAATGACTTCTGCCCAAATATGCACTTTTTTAGTATTTAAATACATTAAAAATAAATTTTTGCACTTATTATGTTAGAAACGGTGGCCAAACACCGCCCGCGTCTACCATTATTGGATTTAGGTGGTACGCAGCAGCTAAAGCCTAAATATTCCAAAAAATGCCAAATTTTGGTGAAACATCATCAAAACAGGTTTCGTACGGGGTGTCGGTGTATGGGCCAAAACAGGGTTTTTTTTCGTTTTCGAAAGTGTGCAAAATCTGTGCAAAAAAACTTTTTGACTGTGCATTTTACTTTTGTAGTGTGCAAATTTTTGTAGCCGAATTTGAGCCCACTAAGCCTGAAACAAGCCCGTTTTGCGAGTAAGGTTAAACTGTTCAGATAGACTGCGTTGCGAGTTGCTTGCAGTGCTGAGGATATTCTTCGAATATAAAACGCGGCACTTAAAAATTTTCGAAGCGAGCATATTTAAAAAACTTGCCAAAGTACTATCAGTGTTAAACTTAACTTAGCTAACAGTGTCTTCATCAGAAAAAATTTATAGAGTCAGTTTTGCTTAACATAACAGATGCAACGTGATCAGCGTGAAAAATTTAAGTTCAAAATTGATGACTGTATTGCAAAACCGTATATAATGGCCAATAATTGAATTTTAATACATATCTGAATTCAGTGGCGTAGCCAGAAAAAAATTTCGGGGGGGGGGATGACTTTTCGCTTTTTTCGAAATGTGTTAAAATGCACTTAATTGCAATTTTAACGCAAAAAACGACACAATTAGCATTTTTTCTGTCAAAAACATGCTTATTTTCCCCCGCTGCAGCATCGAACGTAAAATTGGAGCTCAAAACTTCGAAAATTACAAAAACGGTGGCCGGCAATGGTCCAGAAGCTAGCAAATTAGCAAATTTTCCGAAATTTTTTGACATAAAAACTGTAAAATTATATACTAAAAATGTATTTTTTGTAATAAAAAACAGCTAAAACGATACACCAAACATTGTATTAAGCAAATACATAGAGCACAATGCAGATGAATACATGCACATGTTTTCATTAAGATAAAAGCAAGGAACACTAAGCCAAACAGTTGCAGGGGTCTGGGTCCCAGAAAAAAAACTGGGGAAATTTTTGATTTTTAGGCCAAATTTGGTCAATTGGAGACGTATCGGAAACTTTCTCAGACAAAGAAATTACAACACGGGGGAACGTCACATCAGACAGTGTAGCACACAAGCAAATGCAGTATATACAATGTACACTCGTGTACTCATGCATGCATAGACTTTGATGAAAAGTAATGACAAAGAATACTATGCCACTAAGTTGCGGGTGTCTGGGGGCGACAGCCGCCAGAAAAATATTTGGAAAATTTTGGTATTTTTAGGCCAAATTTGGTCAGTTGGAGACGTATCTGAAATTTTTTCGGCGGGCTCTAAAAACCAAAGGGGGAGATCCTTGTGTAGATACTATTTCACTTGGGAAAAATTTCGGGGGGGGGCGGCCGCAGTGCCGCCGCAACCTGGATCCACCCCCGCTAACAGTATATAATTAATTTGGTTTTAACCCATTTGATTCAGTTTCGGGAAACTGGATCAAATTGGATTACAGCCCAGAAGAGGGCCGGCCTGCTTGTGCTATACTTCTGCTGTGCTTGCCGCTTTTGCTTCTTCTATTTCTGCCGCTTTTGCATATGCCCTATTATTTTTCTAATAGCTTATCTTACTGCTCCTAATTTCTGTTTTCTTTTATATATCAAACTTTGCTTCCATTACTGCTTGCTTTATTAGCAAACTGTTTTTTTACTTCTTTTGCTGTCCATTAAATTCTGTTTTGCTGTAACTATGACACCTCCCACCCGTTCTCAGTCTACGTCGTCGGTGACAAGTAACTCAAACTGTACTGTGTGCTCAGCTGCCACGGGCAAGTCTGACTGGGTGTTAGTGTGTACTCGGTGCACAAAATTTGTGCACTACAAGTGTGCAGGCTTAGATGATAATTCGTTTAAGGCCTATCAAAAGGTACAAAATATTCTTATATTTTATTGCCCAGCCTGCAAAACTGCGGTGGAAAATTTAGACAAACGGGTCTCTGAACTTGAGGCCAAACTGGCCTCCATGTCAACTCAGCCGCATCCTCAACCAATCAGCCCAATTGCACCAGTGTCGCCCTTACATAACATCACGGAGATTATCTCTGAAAGCTTGAAGGCGACGATTCCTGTGCTGATGGACATCATCCAAACTGCTGTTGCGGAAAGTACTGAAAAGGAGTCGAAGCGAAAGAATCTAGTTCTGTTGTCTGTTCCTGAACGGGACAGTGAATCTGATAGAAATTTTGTTAGCAGTATGTGTAGCAAATTGCAGATTGATGTCGCTGATGTAATTGAAACGTTCAGAGATGGCCGCCCACCTGCCAACGGGGGTTCACGCATCATGAAAGTCATTTTCAGAGATCTAACTTCTAGAAGTAAGTTTCTGAATGGCTTTTATGGTGCGCGATTGTCAATCACTGGTTTGGAGCGTGCGTGGGCGCGACCTGATCTGACTTTTCGTGAACGTACACTTGATCGCCAACTTCGCCAAAGTTTGCAGCAACGACGCGAATTTGGCGAGCAAGTCAAAATCTTTCGAGGCTCCATTGTAGCATCTGATGCGAATCAGTCAAACTAGGTAATGGCATCAAACGGCGTGCCCCAATAACTCTCATAAGTAGCAAAAACATTGAATTGAACTGTATTTTGTTTAATGCTCAGTCTATTACTAATAAGCTCATTGATTTAGAATCGGAAATTACTCATCGTTTTTCTTGTATCCCTCATATTATCTTAGTTACGGAAACTTGGTTAAACCCCGCAAATCCACTACCTAACATCAACATACGAGCAACATGCTATCGCCACTTGAGATGTGACCGTAGTTTGAGAAAACATGGAGGCGTGGTTGCATTCTACGCATCTAGTTTGTCTGTTTCGCAAGTTGCTGATTTTTGCTTTGATGGGTTTGTTGAATGTTTATGGTTTGATATAAAATGTAATAAGTCTACTATCCGTGTGGGATTAGTTTATCGTTCACCTGATACGCCTGTCCATGTCCATACAGAAATGCTTCATAATATTAGGACATTTGGTGGTCAGGGTAAAACACTGTTGCTTTGTGGGGACTTCAATCTGCCTTCTATCGATTGGGTTTCTTACACTAGCGGAGCTTGTCGGGATATGAGTTTCTTAGATATAGTAAATGAGCTTGGTTTGGTTCAACACATAGATAGACCCACGCGTCACGATAATATTCTCGACCTTGTTTTATCAAATGATCACCAAATAGTATCGCATGTCAATGTTTTATGTCCCTTTTCAACAAGTGACCATAACATGATTTCCTTTAGAGTCAATTTTTGGGGAAACAAAAGTGAAAGTTTAAATAATATCAGCTATAATTTTCAAAAGGACAATTATGATTTTATGAATGATTTCCTAATTTCTGTTGATTGGGAGAACGTTTTGATTGGCGACATTGATAATATGTGGGAAACGTTTTCTAATTTTGTTGATTATGCAGTATTTTGTTATGTACCACGCTCTAGTGCTCGACCTACTCAGCTGCATTCTAAACCGGTACGTAAGCTACTTAGCAAAAAACGGCGTTTATGGAAAGTTTTTAAAACTTTCAGTTCTGAAGAAAATAAGCAAATATATAAAAAAGTAGCGGTAGAAACAAGGCGAGCACTAAGGCAAAAAGCTCATGAACGTGAAAGCAGAATCCTTGGTAGTAGAAATGTTCAGACATTGTTCAAGTATATTAAGTCTAAACTAGTGTCTAGAGATAATATACCAGCTTTGACATACCCTGATGGTACAGTCGCCAGTACCGATGCCGAAAAAGCTGACGTACTAAATGACCACTTTGAGTCTGTTTATCAAAATGATAACGGTGACTTACCTTTTTTTCCAAGTCGTACCAACAAAAGCTTTACTAATGTCCTTGTAACTGAATCACACATTATCGATGTCCTGATAAAAATGGACAACAAAACCTCATCTGGTCCTGATGGTATCTCCGCGTTTGTGCTAAAGAAATTAGCCTTGTCTGTAGGAACCCCTTTTTTAAAAATTTTTCGTAAATCCCTGGATGAGGGTGTTTTGCCGGCTAAATGGCGAGAAGCCACAGTTGTTCCAGTATTTAAAAGAAAGGGTCAAAATTCGGACCCCAGCAATTACCGACCCATCAGTTTAACAGTTGTATCGTGCAAAATTCTAGAATCTATTATTGTAAATCAGCTTTGGGACCATCTATCTGCTAATAAATTAATTACAAACAAGCAGCACGGTTTTCGAAAAGGTAAATCTACTTTGACTAATCTTCTGGTTACACTGCAGTCGTGGTTCGAATCCAGAGACGCAGGTAATCAAACTCATGCAATATATATAGATTTTGCACGCGCTTTTGATACAGTATCACACTCCAAATTGATGCATAAGATGAAAAGTTACGGTATTGGAGCAACGCTTTTGAGATGGTTTCAATCTTTTTTGTATAATCGTTTACATCGTGTGTGCATAAATGAAATGTATTCAAAGTATGCCTATGTGCGTAGTGGGGTACCACAAGGGTCGGTGTTGGGACCACTTTTGTTTTTATTGGATATAAATGATCTGCCCGACGTTGTTTTTCACAGTACAGTAGAGCTTTTTGCTGATGATGCCAAAATATATAAGGTCTGTAAGCGTGGTTGTGCGTGCACCCTTCTTCAGGATGATTTGGACAGAGTTTGTCGGTGGGCTTCTACTTGGCAATTAACTCTTGCCATATCCAAATGTTCAGTTTTCTGTTGGGAGGTTCACACAAGCCCTGTTCAGTATTCCCTGAATGGTCACATACTCAGTAGAGTAAAAACAGTTTCTGATCTTGGCATAATGCTATCCAATGACCAAAAATCTTCTATGTACTGTGCAAAAATAGCTCGTAAGGCTTTGATTTTAAATGCTCTAATATTTAACACATTCGTTAGTCGAAACAAGAGCTTTTTGCTAAAACTGTTTGACACCTTTGTCCGTCCCATTGTTGAGTACAACACCCCCCTTTGGTCACCTGCACTGTTGAAAGACATTGACACTGTAGAGAAAGTGCTGAGGTCTTTCACAAAAAGATTTGCCGACATTCGTCATTTATCCTATTCTCAACGATTAAAATTGCTATGTATTCATAGCCTAGAGCAGAGACGACTGATAAATGACCTAGTGCTTTGTTTTCGTATTGTAAAGGGATTGATAGATGTTGATTTTGACACTATGTTTTCTTATACTAGTCACGGATCACGGGGACATTCGTTGAAACTCCGGCCCAAATTTACACCCAAATTAAACTCCACCCAAAACTTTTTCTCGTGGAGAGTTATCCCAGTTTGGAACCAACTTCCTGATGAAATAGTACTGCAAACGTCAGTCAATAGTTTTCGTCAAAGTATTAAGAAAATCGACCTGTCCTGTTTTTTACACGGGCGTGGATTAAATTGACCAGTGAGTGGTCGCTCCAGGGCCTTATTGCTGATGTCTAGTCGGGCACCTTGTTATGATGCCGTTTCCTTCTGTTCTTAGTTGCTGCTTTTTTCTTTTATATTTTTGCGATGTTGCATTGTTTTTTTTGTTGTCTTTTTTTGTCTGTTTTTTTCCTACATTCTGTACTAACAACTAATAAACGCCTCACCAGACGGCTGGCAGCCCCTCCGGGGCGGCCTTCTTGTCTGCGGCAATATAATTGCTTACTAACATTAGATGCCAACGGCCTAGTGGACGTAATAATGTTAGCACGGATTGTGAGCCGCTGGTCTTTTTTTTCAGCAATAAAATTCTTTCTTCTTCTATGTATATGCATAACATAGACACTAGGCAGGTGCAGGGTTAGGGGTTGACGCAGGTCGTGAGTTAGTGAGTACCCGCCGGTTGTTGGTACCCAGCGGTTGGCCTTGGCTTGTGTCGGAAAATTTGTGCCGTGGGTCAACCCACGGGTATTCACTTCAGGTTGCGCTGCGCGGGTCGCGACCGGTGAAACCTGGAAATCAGAAACAGACTCCAATTTTACAGAAATTTGAGTACTGCGTAGCACTGCCATTATAAGCAATGTGAACCATGTACAGATGTGCACTGAGCAATTTATACATGGGCATCAGCTAAAAACAATCATCAGGTAGGTTGAATATGTAGAATGGTGGGTCAAAGTGGGTCACGGGTCGGCGTTTACGGCGCGAGTTGGGTCGAGGGTTACCCACAATTGTTGAGCCGCGTGTTGGTTTAGGTCGCACCTCAAAAATTTTGACCAGAGTGCAGTGTGCACCCCTGTGCAGAGTAGAACTCAGAAATTTTTTGAAATTTCACTGTAATTTGGCTAATAGGAGCCGTGCCAAAAAAATGTTGGAACACAGAACCAAAGAGGTGAGACTACGTGGGGAGAGGACGCCGGACCGTCATTTCTTTTGGATTGAAAGTTTGTGCAAAATAATTTTGGACTGTGCAAAATACTTTTCAATTGTGCAAATGCACAGTATTTTGCACAAAAAAAACCCCTGTCGGGATCTACCGATTCCGATCCTAACCAATATGGGAAGACCTAGCTTACTTGGGGGACCAATCAAATCAGGGCTCGCTAAGGCCCGCCTACCTATTAATCAACTTGAGCAGCTTAAGTTTGGGGGGTCGAGGGCTTCTGGCCCTCACAGCTCATATTCTGAGGTAAATTCTTGAACTGTCACAGGTAAACCACACCATTTATCACTGTTTTTGAGCTTCAGAATTATAGAGGAAAGGTAACTCTCTTGAAAAGTGCAAACAACGTTGGCCAAAAGTGGTTTTGTGAAAAATTATGACAAGTCAAAAATTTGAAAAATTTTGTCACTTTGGAATTTTTCAACATGCAAAATTTTGAAATTTTATAAAAAATGCTACAGACCTCAAAACTGCACAGAAATTGGTGTGGTAAGTAAGTTTGGGATGCGCTTTCCACCTACATACTCAAAATGGTCCTATGTCGTAAGGTTCGGCCAGGAAGCACTAGGGTTTTTTTCCCCGCAAAACGCGTAGGGTTTTTTCCCGCACCACTATAATATACTCTTGTAGACATACATAGGCTTTGATGAAAGATAATAACTAGGAACAGTAACCAATTTTTGCAAAAAAATTGTTGCATTGCGGCAGACAATTTTCGACATGTTGTCTAGCTGTTGCACTCCTCCTCTCTCTCTCTCTCTAGGTGGGGCCCATCGCACTGCATGTGGCGGGGGTCTGCCGGTTAAACCAGCAGGCCTCCGTCCCTTAGGAATGCAATCACCGCAGGGGGTCCTCGGCAAGGACCCGCAAAGAGGGACCCACCCCCAGGTTCCTGGTTCTGGCACGGGTTAGCGCTGGGCAGTCTATGATCAGGTGTTTGAGGTCGTCTTCTTTTTCTAGGCAGCGGGTACAGATTGGTGTAGGGTATGTCACTGGATTTATTCTGTGCTGGTAGGACCGCAGTAGGGGGGAGTGTGCCCCGGCTCTCAGTTGGGCCAGAGTGTACACCCCGTTATTCGCTTGGCGGCTTGGCTGTTGGCTACTTCTAGCTTGGCCAGGTTTGTTTTGGCCAGGGGGGTCCCCAGGCCCCCAGCCCGTACTCGGCCACCGACCTGATGAGTGCTAGGTAGACTGTCCTCAGGTCTTCTTTTTTCATCCCCCAGGTTTTTCCGGACAGAACGTTGAGGATTTTTGCTCTATTCATCATGTTTGCTCTTGTCGTTTCCGCGTGTTGTCGGAAATTCATCCGGCGATCAAAGGTATATAACTCCGAGGAATTTTGGTGTTGGGTTGAATGGGAGCTCTTTACCACCGAATTTGACATTTACCGTTGTTTTGGACTGGTGAGGATCTGTCGTGCACTGCTCCTTCCACTAGCTGTTGCACTCCTTTTTCCGACCAAAAAGGGGGGTGCACACCCCCTGCACCCCCGTCCCTGGAACCGTCCCTGACTGTTTGATATATTGTAAGGGCATCTACGATCTAACACGATTTTCAAAGAAATCAGAATAAAAAATCAAAAACAGTTTAGAATTAGTTAAGAATTTTTTAAAATTAGGAATAACGAAAAAATTTCAGTAAAAAACCAGAGGGGAACCCTTGGAACAAGAAGTGCCGATTTGATACTGGATCCGGATCCGGCAGGTTTGGATCCGGATCCGGATCCACTGGATCCGGATCCGGATATCCGGTCGATCCCTAATATATATATATGTATATGTTAGGGATCGACCGGATCCAAAATTTCTGCCGGATCCGGATCCGGAACCCAGTAGCGTACCCAGGATTTCGCGAAGGGGGGGGGGCTGAACTGAAGGTCAACCACCGGGGGGGGGGGGGGTGAAAACGCACACGCAGTCCACGGCAGTCTGCAGAAAGTTCAGCTTTTTAAAATAAAAATTTTTTTACTGATTTTACTCATTGATATTGCAAAAAGTTTTATATACGTAACATGTCGTGCAATCATAGGGGTTGCAGGGGTTTGGGGCGGCAGCCCCCAGGACCTGGAGCTTTTTTAGAATTTTGAAATGAAATTTGCATTGAAAAACCAATTCTAAGCAACAGTTGTCGTGAAATCATAGTGGTTGCAGGGGTCTGGGGGCGCCAGCCCCCAGAAGCTGGGGCTTTTTCAAAATTTTGAAATAAAATTTGCATTGAAAAAGCAATTCTAAGCGACACTTGTTGTAAAATCATATTGGTTGCAGGGGTCTGGAGGCGGCAGCCCCCAGAACCTGGAACTTTTTCAGAATTTTGAAATAAAATTTGCATTGAAAAACCAATTCTAAGCAACAGTTGTCGTGCAATCATAGTGGTTGCAGGGGTCTGGAGGCGGCAGCCCCCAGAAGCTGGGGCTTTTTCAAAATTTTGAAATAAAATTTGCATTGAAAAAGCAATTCTAAGCGACACTTGTTGTGAAATCATAGTGGTTGCAGGGTCTTGGTTTGGCAGCCCCCCCCCCAGAAGCTGGAGTATTTTTAGAATTTTGAAATAATAATTGCATTGAAAAACCAATTCTAAGCAACACTTGTCGTGAAATCATAGTTGTAGCAGCGGTCTGTTCCGAGAGTCAGATTTTGTTATGTGAGCGTTATCGTTGTTTGGGATCACGTGCAGTTGGGGGGGGGGGGAAATAGCTGGCATATTTGAGGCAAAATTTTATGGGGGGGGGCGCGATGGGGGGGGGGGGCGTGGATGGATGGGGGGGGGCGGCCACCAAAATGGGGGGGGGCGCACCAATTTCACGATAAAACACTATTTTTATAAGAAAAAATGGTTATTATACGCTAAATGTTACGTTTTCATAGGTTATTATAGCTACGCTAATACTAAATTTAGCCAAAAAGGACTCAAAAACCCGACGAACACGACATTGCTACAGCTAAAAATTCGCTAAAACGTCCTTTCGGAAAAAATTTTGGGCTATGGGGGGGGGGCACCCCATCTGAAATGGGGGGGGGGCTCAAAATGGGGGGGGCGCGACGAAAATGGGGGGGCTCCGGACCAAATGGGGGGGGGGGGGGGGGCGCCCCCCCCCCCCCCCCCCACTAAAAATATGCCAGAATAGTGGACCTATTTTTTGGAGTAAAGCACCTTGAGGGAAGCATTTTTTGTAATAGAACCCCTATCCGCAAATTTGGATTTTTTGAGCTATGACCCCTTGAAAATTGCATGAAAATTGTCAATTGGCACCGTGACTGAAAATTTTTTTCAGCGGGTCATAAAACCAAACAAGACCACAGGAAAAGTGAAAAAGGGGGGGGGGGGGGGCTGAAATCGCGAAGGGGGGGCTAAAATCGCGAAGGGGGGGGCTGACGTCCCCTAGCCCCCCCCCTGGGTACGCCACTGCCGGATCCAGCCTGAGACACACAGATTTTTCCAAAAATGAAACAATTTTTAAAAATTTTTTGTCTAAATTGACAACTGACTGTCCCAGATTTCGATTTTCGGGGGGTGGGCGGGGGTCGGAAGAAATTTTTTGACTTTTTATAATAGCGTTTTTCAGCTTTACGCTAATTTGTTATAGCCACAGCCCATATCGAGGGCAATGAATTGAGTCTGTTTGTAGTAAAAACCAGTGGTGCTCCCAGTAAAAAATGGATAATTTTTCAATTTTAGGTTGAATTTGGTTAACTGGAGACGTATCAGAAATTTTTTTCCGACAGGGAATGTCACATCAGATAGAAGACAGTGTATTACACAACTAAATGCAGCATACTATACTCGTGTAGACATGCAAATGCAGTGTGTTTTTTTGCGTATATATATATATGTGTGTGTGTGTGTTTTTTTTGCGCAAAAACGTTCGCAATTGCGAAAAAAGTTTGATGATTGCGAAAAAATTTCAAACCTTTTCGCAAAATTTTGACGCAGTGGAGGTGAACTCGTAAGGTCTATGCGCTGATTTTTATGGTTTAGTCGGAAAACATTTCCGATACGTCCCCAATTAACCAAATTTGCCCTAAAAACTGAAAAATTGCCCGACTTTTTCTGACTCCCTAGGCCCGGACTCGTGTAACTGTGTGAGCTGATGTTTCTAGTGACTGTAAATGGGACATATTTTCTTCCATGTATCATCACACCGACTGCATGTAACACTAATATACAGTATAACCACAGTTTAACAGGGGGGGGTCTGGGGGGGGGTCCGGGACCCACCCAGATTTTTGATTTTGGTACAAGGGCAAGCAAAATTACAGCCACGGTACAAGGGCAAGCAAAAATTTTCTAAAATATGCTTTTAAATATGGGATTTTTTAAAAAATTCATGCTATTTTAACTAAATGTTGGTCAAAATTTTCAAAAATTGTCAATTTTTACGCCAAAAATAGGTATTTTGGCCACATTTTCAAAAAATCGGTAATGTTTGGCTAAAACAAGGTCACTTTTTGTCTGACTTGGTACAAGGGTAGTCAAAATGTCGGTACAGGACCCCCCCAGATTGGACCCCCACGTTAATGTATGAATATAACAGGGGTCGGAGGTGACATAATTAAGAAAAGAAACGTTCAAAATGTTAGCATTTTCAGGCCTAAGTTGCAGTGGCGTACCCCGGGGGGGGGGGCTTGGGGGACATCAGCCCCCCCCCCTTCGCGATTTTAGCCCCCCCTTCGCGATTTCAGCCCCCCTTTTTTCACTTTTTTCCTGTGGTCTTCTTTGGTTTTATGACACAGCTGAAAAAATTTTACGGCACGTTCCCAATTGACTTATATTACTCTGAAATTTCAAAAATTTTCCAAAATTTTCTTTCGAGGGGATCTTGCCCCTATTTCATTACTGCTCTTTAAATTGTTTATAACTGCTCAGTCTGATAGTTTATCTCCTCTATTAGCAGCGGATATTCAACGAATTTTCCACTGGGCCAATATTTGGCAACTTCAGCTTGCCAGCCATAAGTGTCAGGTAATTGGTTTTGGTCCAAGTGGAGTGAATCTTAAGTATAAATTAGGTGAAACTGAGCTCCCATTTGTAGAGAAAATTAAAGACCTGGGTGTTACCGTGTCTAGAACATGCAAATTTTCTGATCATTGTAAAGAGATAGCCAAAAAAGCAAACATAATTTCTGCGAATATTTTTCGATCATTCAAGTCCCGGGATCCCAGTTTTTTAATTAAGATGTTTAATACGTATGTTAGACCGATTTTGGAATATTGCTCCCCGATATGGTCATCATATTTACTCAAAGATATAGATATGATCGTAAATGTTCAACGTAAGTTTACTAAACGTTTCCCAGGTCTGCGAAATTATACATATCCAGCTAGATTAACTGAATTGAAAATGAAATCTTTAGAGTACCGTCGCTTGGAGTCAGAACTGGTGTTAATGTATAAATTGACAAAAAATTTGATTGATATAGACTGCTCACAGTTTGTTGTACCATCGTCAACTTTGGAATATCTTCGGGGTCACTGTATGAAACTAAAAACTCCTAGATTTAAGAGAGATTTTAGAAAGCATAATGTATATACATAACATATCTGCTATTTTTTATTAATAATGAGTAATGCTAACAACTATTATTGGTATTTAGTTATATATTTTGTGTGGCTTTTAATTAAAAACCGTGCGGTGGGTGGAGTGGAGGACGAATGTCTAAGGACAGCCGTAGTCACACATGGTTTTTCTTCATTTTTTCGTGTATACAACGTATTTTTCAGGTGTGCTAGTCCCCCCATGGGCTAATTGTTGCAGCCGTAAATTGATGAAATTTGCCCTCAAATCGAAAAATTTTTTTCGGAGACCGCTCGCCTTCGGAACCACCGCGCTGACTTTACTTCGCTTTGTGGTGTCATCTCGCTGTGTTTATTCAATGTGCAGACAAATTTTTGAAAAAGGATGTCTTCCCCATTTAGCTTTTATGGACCGGCCAAAAAAATTTATGATACGTCTCCAATTCACTAAATTTGCCTAAAAATAAAAAATTCCCAATTTGTTTTCCTGGAGGCAGCCGCCCCCAGACCTCTGCAAACTGCGCGACAAGTTATATACTAGTCAAGTCAATCAAGTTGAAGTATGATTTCACGACAAGTGTTGCTTAGAATTGCATTTTTATTATGATACAAATTGTCGCTAAATAAACTTTCTTCTTCTTCTTCTTTCAATGCAAATATTTCAAAATTTTAAAAATGCTCCAGCCTCTGAGGCTGACGCCCCCAGACCCCCGCAACCACTTTGCTTTTACAACCAGTGTTGCTTAGAATTGCTTTTTCAATGCAAATTTTATTTTAAAATTCTAAAAAAGCTCCAGCTTCTGGGGGCTGCCGCCCCCAGACCCCTGCAACCACTATTATTGCAAGACATCAGACATTTTTTCAATATCAATGCAAGCAGTTTAAAAATTCTAAAAAGCTAAACCTTCTGCAGATTGCCGCGGACTGCGTGTACGTTCCACCCCCCGCCCCCGGTCGTCGACCATCAGTTCAGCCCCCCCCCTTCGCGAAATCCTGGGTACGCTACTGGCCTCCGCCTAAGCACTAAGCCTAAGCACTAAGCCTAAGCCTAAGCCTGAGGCCTAAATTCAAGAAAAACATGCTAAGAAGCATCAGAAATAACGTTACCGCACTAAAAAACCCATCTAGCTTCATATTTTGAAAAATTTTGCAGCTATAGCCAAGAATTTGTACTAAACCTTACTTGCGCTGTAAAGCTTCAATCAGCCTGATCCTGGTAGCTTCAGAAAAAGTTTTGTAACTTTTCAAAGCCTGAACCGATTTGCAAAATTTTTTTGGGGTAGGAAGCGATTGACGGCCAGAGAAGCTGAAGCTATTTTAGAATTTTGAAATAAAATTTGCATTGAAAAAGCAATTCTAAGCAACACTGGTCGTAAAAAAAGAGTGGTTGCAGGGGTCTGGGTTTGGCAGCCCCCCCCCCCCCAGAAGCTGGAGTATTTTTAGAATTTTGAAATAATAATTGCATAGAAAAACCAATTCTAAGCAACACTTGTCGTGAAATCATAGTTGTAGCAGCGGTCTGTTCAGAGTCAGATTTTGTTATGTCAAATATTTCAAACTTTTAACCTATTTAGATAAAAAAGCACGAAAAATCGGCCCATGGGGGGACTAGCAAACCTGAAAAATATGTTGTATACAAGAAAAAATGAAGAAAAACCATGGGTGACAAGGGCTGTCCTTAGACCTTCGTCCTCCACTCCACCCACCACACGGTTTTTAATTATATAAAAGCCACACAAAATATATAACTAAATAGACGTTCGTCTTCCACTCCACCCACCACACGGTTTTTAATTAAAAGCCACACAAAATATATAACTAAATACCAATAATAGTTGTCAGCATTACTCATTATTAATACACCATAGCAGATATAAGTCATGTATATAGATGAAGAAGAAGAAGAAGAAGAATTTGTTTAATGCTATCGGTTTAACAATAAAAGCTAGCATTACACAAATGTTCCTTACAATAACCGATGATGTCTAAGGTTAGTAGACAAAATATATTGCCGCGGGCAGAAAACGACCCCAGAGGGGCCGGAGACCGCTCGGTGAGGCTTTTATTAAGGGTTAGTTCAAAATCAAAGATAACGAAAGCAAAATAAGCATAACAGCGACTGCTAACAACACAAAAAGAGGGAACCAAGCAGACAAGCAGAAGCTAGCAAACATTTAATCAGTATTTTTCGAGCAAAGGACAGGGTAAGACCATTCCCTGGTCATCTGAGACCCCGCCCCACCAAAAAGTTAGACAAATCTATGGATTCAAGCCGTAGTTTGAACTGTGTTTCGTTTCGTGTAGTAACTATATGTTCAGGTAGGCTGTTCCAAATCGGTGGAATTTTGCAAGTAAAGAAGTGCTTTCTAAAATCTCTCTTAAATCTAGGAGTTTTTAGTTTCATACAGTGACCCCGAAGATATTCCAAAGTTGACGATGGTACAACAAACTGTGAGCAGTCTATATCAATCAAATTTTTTGTCAATTTATACATTAACACCAGTTCTGACTCCAAGCGACGGTACTCTAAAGATTTCATTTTCAATTCAGTTAATCTAGCTGGATATGTATAATTTCGCAGACCTGGGAAACGTTTAGTAAACTTACGTTGAACATTTACGATCATATCTATATCTTTGAGTAAATATGATGACCATATCGGGGAGCAATATTCCAAAATCGGTCTAACATACGTATTAAACATCTTAATTAAAAAACTGGGATCCCGGGACTTGAATGATCGAAAAATATTCGCAGAAATTATGTTTGCTTTTTTGGCTATCTCTTTACAATGATCAGAAAATTTGCATGTTCTAGACACGGTAACACCCAGGTCTTTAATTTTCTCTACAAATGGGAGCTCAGTTTCACCTAATTTATACTTAAGATTCACTCCACTTGGACCAAAACCAATTACCTGACACTTATGGCTGGCAAGCTGAAGTTGCCAAATATTGGCCCAGTGGAAAATTCGTTGAATATCCGCTGCTAATAGAGGAGATAAACTATCAGACTGAGCAGTTATAAACAATTTAAAGAGCAGTAATGAAATAGGGGCAAGATCCCCTCGAAAGAAAATTTTGGAAAATTTTTGAAATTTCAGTGTAATTTTAGTCAATTGGGAACGTGCCGGAAAATTTTTTTCAGCGGTGTCATAAAACCAAAGAAGACCACAGGAAAAAAAGTGAAAAAAGGGGGGCTGAAATCGCGAAGGGCGGGGCTAAAATCGCGAAGGGGGGGCTGATGTCCCCCTAGCCCCCCCCCCTGGGTACGCCACTGCAACTTAGGCCTGAAAATGCTAACATTTTGAAATGTTTCTTTTCTTAATTATGTCACCTCCGACCCCTGTTATATTCATACATTAACATGGGGGTCCAATCTGGGGGGGACCTGTACCGACATTTTGACTACCCTTGTACCAAGTCAGACAAAAAGTGACCGTGTTTTAGCCAAACATTACCGATTTTT
This sequence comes from Trissonchulus sp. WLG1_4, assembly GCA_030248245.1. Lineage (NCBI taxonomy): Eukaryota > Metazoa > Nematoda > Enoplea > Enoplida > Ironidae > Trissonchulus > Trissonchulus sp. WLG1_4. Next base: position 60,901 of record JASANF010019313.1, on the reverse strand, counting down.
TAAAAATATGGCCAAAATACCTATTTTTGGCGTAAAAATTGACAATTTTTGAAAATTTTGACCAAAATTTAGTTAAAATAGCATAAATTTTTTAAAAAATCCCATATTTAAAAGCATATTTTAGAAAATTTTTGCTTGCCCTTGTACCGTGGCTGTAATTTTGCTTGCCCTTGTACCAAAATCAAAAATCTGGGGGGATCCCGGACCCCCCCCAGACCCCTCCCCCCTGTGTTAAACTGTGGTTATACTGTATATTAGTGTTACATGCAGTCGGTGTGATGATACATGGAAGAAAATATGTCCCATTTACAGTCACTAGAAACATCAGCTCACACAGTTACACGAGTCCGGGCCTAGGGAGTCAGAAAAAGTCGGGCAATTTTTCAGTTTTTAGGGCAAATTTGGTTAATTGGGGACGTATCGGAAATGTTTTCCGACTAAACCATAAAAATCAGCGCATAGACCTTACGAGTTCACCTCCACTGCGTCAAAATTTTGCGAAAAGGTTTGAAATTTTTTCGCAATCATCAAACTTTTTTCGCAATTGCGAACGTTTTTGCGCAAAAAAAACACACACACACACACATATATATATATACGCAAAAAAACACACTGCATTTGCATGTCTACACGAGTATAGTATGCTGCATTTAGTTGTGTAATACACTGTCTTCTATCTGATGTGACATTCCCTGTCGGAAAAAAATTTCTGATACGTCTCCAGTTAACCAAATTCAACCTAAAAATTGAAAAATTCTCCATTTTTTCCTGGGTGCACCACTGGTTTTTACTACAAACAGACTCAATTCATTGCCCTCGATATGGCTGTGGCTATAACAAATTAGCGTAAAGCTGAAAAACGCTATTATAAAAAGTCAAAAAATTTCTTCAGACCCCCGCCCACCCCCCCGAAATCGAAATCTGGGACAGTCAGTTGTCAATTTAGACAAAAAATTTTTAAAAATTGTTTCATTTTTGGAAAAATCTGTGTGTCTCAGGCTGGATCCGGCAGTGGCGTACCCAGGGGGGGGGCTAGGGGGACATCAGCCCCCCCTTCGCGATTTTAGCCCCCCCTTCGCGATTTCAGCCCCCCCCCCCTTTTTTCACTTTTTTCCTGTGGTCTTCTTTGGTTTTATGACCCGCTGAAAAAAATTTTCAGTCACGGTGCCAATTGACAATTTTCATGCAATTTTCAAGGGGTCATAGCTCAAAAAATCCAAATTTGCGGATAGGGGTTCTATTACAAAAAATGCTTCCCTCAAGGTGCTTTACTCCAAAAAATAGGTCCACTATTCTGGCATATTTTTAGTGGGGGGGGGCTCTGGGGGGGCGCCCCCCCCCCCCATTTGGTCCGGAGCCCCCCCATTTTCGTCGCGCCCCTCCCATTTTGAGCCCCCCCCATTTCAGATGGGGTGCCCCCCCATAGCCCAAAATTTTTTCCGAAAGGACGTTTTAGCGAATTTTTAGCTGTAGCAATGTCGTGTTCGTCGGGTTTTTGAGTCCTTTTTGGCTAAATTTAGTATTAGCGTAGCTATAATAACCTATGAAAACGTAACATTTAGCGTATAATAACCATTTTTTCTTATAAAAATAGTGTTTTATCGTGAAATTGGTGCGCCCCCCCCATTTTGGTCGACGCCCCCCCCATCCATCCACGCCCCCCCCCCCCCCATCGCGCCCCCCCCCCATAAAATTTTGCCTCAAATATGCCAGCTATTTCCCCCCCCCCCCCCCAACTGCACGTGATCCCAAACAACGATAACGCTCACATAACAAAATCTGACTCTCGGAACAGACCGCTGCTACAACTATGATTTCACGACAAGTGTTGCTTAGAATTGGTTTTTCAATGCAATTATTATTTCAAAATTCTAAAAATACTCCAGCTTCTGGGGGGGGGGGCTGCCAAACCAAGACCCTGCAACCACTATGATTTCACAACAAGTGTCGCTTAGAATTGCTTTTTCAATGCAAATTTTATTTCAAAATTTTGAAAAAGCCCCAGCTTCTGGGGGCTGCCGCCTCCAGACCCCTGCAACCACTATGATTGCACGACAACTGTTGCTTAGAATTGGTTTTTCAATGCAAATTTTATTTCAAAATTCTGAAAAAGTTCCAGGTTCTGGGGGCTGCCGCCTCCAGACCCCTGCAACCAATATGATTTTACAACAAGTGTCGCTTAGAATTGCTTTTTCAATGCAAATTTTATTTCAAAATTTTGAAAAAGCCCCAGCTTCTGGGGGCTGGCGCCCCCAGACCCCTGCAACCACTATGATTTCACGACAACTGTTGCTTAGAATTGGTTTTTCAATGCAAATTTCATTTCAAAATTCTAAAAAAGCTCCAGGTCCTGGGGGCTGCCGCCCCAAACCCCTGCAACCCCTATGATTGCACGACATGTTACGTATATAAAACTTTTTGCAATATCAATGAGTAAAATCAGTAAAAAAATTTTTATTTTAAAAAGCTGAACTTTCTGCAGACTGCCGTGGACTGCGTGTGCGTTTTCACCCCCCACCCCCCCGGTCGTCGACCATCAGTTCAGCCCCCCCCCTTCGCGAAATCCTGGGTACGCTACTGGGTTCCGGATCCGGATCCGGCAGAAATTTTGGATCCGGTCGATCCCTAACATATACATATATATATATTAGGGATCGACCGGATATCCGGATCCGGATCCAGTGGATCCGGATCCGGATCCAAACCTGCCGGATCCGGATCCAGTACCAAATCGGCACTTCTTGACGACAACTAATTGTTCCAAGGGTCCCCCTTTGGTTTTTTACTGAAATTTTTTCGTTATTCCCAATTTTAAAAAATGCTTAACTAATTCTAAACTGTTTTTGATTTTTTATTCTGATTTCTCTGAAAATCGTGTTAGATCGTAGATGCCCTTACAATATATCAAACAGTCAGGGACGGTTCCAGGGACGGGGGTGCAGGGGGTGTGCACCCCCCTTTTTGGTCGGAAAAAGGAGTGCAACAGCTAGTGGAAGGAGCAGTGCACGACAGATCCTCACCAGTCCAAAACAACGGTAAATGTCAAATTCGGTGGTAAAGAGCTCCCATTCAACCCAACACCAAAATTCCTCGGAGTTATATACCTTTGATCGCCGGATGAATTTCCGACAACACGCGGAAACGACAAGAGCAAACATGATGAATAGAGCAAAAATCCTCAACGTTCTGTCCGGAAAAACCTGGGGGATGAAAAAAGAAGACCTGAGGACAGTCTACCTAGCACTCATCAGGTCGGTGGCCGAGTACGGGCTGGGGGCCTGGGGACCCCCCTGGCCAAAACAAACCTGGCCAAGCTAGAAGTAGCCAACAGCCAAGCCGCCAAGCGAATAACGGGGTGTACACTCTGGCCCAACTGAGAGCCGGGGCACACTCCCCCCTACTGCGGTCCTACCAGCACAGAATAAATCCAGTGACATACCCTACACCAATCTGTACCCGCTGCCTAGAAAAAGAAGACGACCTCAAACACCTGATCATAGACTGCCCAGCGCTAACCCGTGCCAGAACCAGGAACCTGGGGGTGGGTCCCTCTTTGCGGGTCCTTGCCGAGGACCCCCTGCGGTGATTGCATTCCTAAGGGACGGAGGCCTGCTGGTTTATCATGAAGACCCCCGCCACATGCAGTGCGATGGGCCCCACCTAGAGAGAGAGAGAGAGGAGGAGTGCAACAGCTAGACAACATGTCGAAAATTGTCTGCCGCAATGCAACAATTTTTTTGCAAAAATTGGTTACTGTTCCTAGTTATTATCTTTCATCAAAGCCTATGTATGTCTACAAGAGTATATTATAGTGGGTGCGGGAAAAAACCCTACGCGTTTTGCGGGGAAAAAAACCCTAGTGCTTCCTGGCCGAACCTTACGACATAGGACCATTTTGAGTATGTAGGTGGAAAAGCGCATCCCAAACTTACTTACCACACCAATTTCTGTGCAGTTTTGAGGTCTGTAAAAGGTTTTATAAAATTTCAAAATTTTGCATGTTGAAAAATTCCAAAGTGCAAAAATTTTTCAAATTTTTGACTTGTCATAATTTTTCACAAAACCACTTTTGGCCAACGTTGTTTGCACTTTTCAAGAGAGTTACCTTTCCTCTGATAATTCCCTAAAGCTCAAAAACAGTGATAAATGGTGTGGTTTACCTGTGACAGTTCAAGAATTTACCTCAGAATATGAGCTGTGAGGGCCAGAAGCCCTCCGACCCCCCAAACTTAAGCTGCTCAAGTTGATTAATAGGTAGGCGGGCCTTAGCTGATTTGATTGGTCCCCCAAGTAAGCTAGGTCTTCCCATATTGGTTAGGATCGGAATCGGTAGATCCCGACAGGGGTTTTTTCTGTGCAAAATACTGTGCATTTGCACAATTGAAAAGTATTTTGCACAACCTTAGAAGAAGAAAGAATTTTATTGCTGAAAAAAAGACCAGCGGCTCACAATCCGTGCTAACATTATTACATCCACTAGGCCGTTGGCATCTAATGTTAGTAAGCAATTATATTGCCGCAGACAAGAAGGCCGCCCCGGAGGGGCTGCCAGCCGTCTGGTGAGGCGTTTATTAGTTGTTAGTACAGAATGTAGGAAAAAAACAGACAAAAAAGACAACAAAAAACAATGCAACATCGCAAAAATATAAAAGAAAAAAAGCAGCAACTAAGAACAGAAGGAAACGGCATCATAACAAGGTGCCCGACTAGACATCAGCAATAAGGCCGTGGAGCGACCACTCACTGGTCAATTTAATCCACGCCCGTGTAAAAAACAGGACAGGTCGATTTTCTTAATACTTTGACGAAAACTATTGACTGACGTTTGCAGTACTATTTCATCAGGAAGTTGGTTCCAAACTGGGATAACTCTCCACGAGAAAAAGTTTTGGGTGGAGTTTAATTTGGGTGTAAATTTGGGCCGGAGTTTCAACGAATGTCCCCGTGATCCGTGACTAGTATAAGAAAACATAGTGTCAAAATCAACATCTATCAATCCCTTTACAATACGAAAACAAAGCACTAGGTCATTTATCAATCGTCTCTGCTCTAGGCTATGAATACATAGCAATTTTAATCGTTGAGAATAGGATAAATGACGAATGTTGGCAAATCTTTTTGTGAAAGACCTCAGCACTTTCTCTACAGTGTCAATGTCTTTCAACAGTGCAGGTGAAGGGGGGTGTTGTACTCAACAATGGGACGGACAAAGGTGTCAAACAGTTTTAGCAAAAAGCTCTTGTTTCGACTAACGAATGTGTTAAATATTAGAGCATTTAAAATCAAAGCCTTACGAGCTATTTTTGCACAGTACATAGAAGATTTTTGGTCATTGGATAGCATTATGCCAAGATCAGAAACTGTTTTTATTCTACTGAGTATGTGACCGTTCAGGGAATACTGAACAGGGCTTGTGTGAACCTCCCAACAGAAAACTGAACATTTGGATATGGCAAGAGTTAATTGCCAAGTAGAAGCCCACCGACAAACTCTGTCCAAATCATCCTGAAGAAGGGTGCACGCACAACCACGCTTACAGACCTTATATATTTTGGCATCATCAACAAAAAGCTCTATTGTACTGTGAAAAACAACGTCGGGCAGATCATTTACATATATACAATAAAAACAAAAGTGGTCCCAACACCGACCCTTGTGGTACCCCACTACGCACATAGGCATACTTTGAATACATTCCATTTATGCACACACGATGTAAACGATTATACAAAAAAGATTGAAACCATCTCAAAAGCGTTGCTCCAATACCGTAACTTTTCATCTTATGCATCAATTTGGAGTGTGATACTGTATCAAAAGCGCGTGCAAAATCTATATATATTGCATGAGTTTGATTACCTGCGTCTCTGGATTCGAACCACGACTGCAGTGTAACCAGAAGATTAGTCAAAGTAGATTTACCTTTTCGAAAACCGTGCTGCTTGTTTGTAATTAATTTATTAGCAGATAGATGGTCCCAAAGCTGATTTACAATAATAGATTCTAGAATTTTGCACGATACAACTGTTAAACTGATGGGTCGGTAATTGCTGGGGTATGAATTTTGACCCTTTTTTTAAATACTGGAACAACTGTGGCTTCTCGCCATTTAGCCGGCAAAACACCCTCATCCAGGGATTTACGAAAAATTTTTAAAAGAGGGGTTCCTACAGACAAGGCTAATTTCTTTAGCACAAACGCGGAGATACCATCAGGACCAGATGAGGTTTTGTTGTCCATTTTTTTTCAAGACATCGATAACGTGATTCAGTTACAAGGACATTAGTAAAACTTTTGTTGGTACGACTTGGAAAAAAAGGTAAGTCACCGTTATCATTTTGATAAACAGACTCAAACTGATCATTTAGTACGTCAGCTTTTTCGGCATCGGTACTGGCAACTGTACCATCAGGGTATGTCAAAGCTGGTATACTATCTCTAGACACTAGTTTAGACTTAATATACTTGAACAATGTCTGAACATTTCTACTACCAAGGATTCTGCTTTCACGTTCATGAGCTTCTTGCCTTAGTGCTCGCCTTGTTTCTACCGCTACTTTTTTATATATTTGCTTATTTTCTTCAGAACTGAAAGTTTTAAAAACTTTCCATAAACGCCGTTTTTTGCTAAGTAGCTTACGTACCGGTTTAGAATGCAGCTGAGTAGGTCGAGCACTAGAGCGTGGTACATAACAAAATACTGCATAATCAACAAAATTAGAAAACGTTTCCCACATATTATCAATGTCGCCAATCAAAACGTTCTCCCAATCAACAGAAATTAGGAAATCATTCATAAAATCATAATTGCCCTTTTGAAAATTATAGCTGATATTATTTAAACTTTCACTTTTGTTTCCCCAAAAATTGACTCTAAAGGAAATCATGTTATGGTCACTTGTTGAAAAGGGACATAAAACATTGACATGCGATACCATTTGGTGATCATTTGATAAAACAAGGTCGAGAATATTATTGTGACGCGTGGGTCTATCTATGTGTTGAACCAAACCAAGCTCATTTACTATCATCTACTATATCTACTATATATATTTACTATCATCTACTATATCTTACCCGCAGTTTAACTTGAACTTTAACCTCACCCTCAGTTTAACTTCAACTTTACACTTAACCGCAGTTTAACTTCAACCGCAGTTTAACTTTAAACTTTAACCTTACCCACAGGTAACGTTAAACTTTAACCTTACCCGCAGTTTAACTTTTAACTTTAACCTTACCCACAGGTAAAGTTAAACTTTAACCTTACCCGCAGTTAAACTATAACTTTACCCTTAGATAAAATTTTGAGAATACGATTTTACCTTCACCTTACCTGTGGGTAAAGTTAGCCTAACTTTACCTGCAGGTAATTTTGAGAATACGGCCCCAGGTAATTTTGAGAATACGGCCCCAAGTGATGAGCTTGCAGGCTAAAAGGAGAGCCGAACGAGAAATGAGCATAGCTTGGACGCAGCTTCTTACCTTCCTCGCATGCAACATCACAAGAAAAAATTTCAGTAGAAAATTAGTAGAAAAATAGTAGAAGTAGAAAAAACGTAGAAAAAAAGTAGAAAACGGTTTTCTACTTTTTTTTCAAACTGAGCGAAGCCTAAGTCCAAAACTAAGACGTACAGCTTTCCTTCGAAGGATCCTGCCTGGCATATCACATAAACATACAAAAGCTAATTTTTAAAACTAAGCCTAAGCCTAAGGTCAAAACTAAGCCTATTTCTAAGCCTAAGCCTGAGGCCAAATGCCTAAGCCTGAGGCCAAATTTAGCTTTCGACTATTTTTTTATATGATGTGCCAGGCAGGAAAGAGACAAAAAACTAAACCCATAAGCGTAAGCCTAAGCCTGAGCCTAAACTCAGCCAAAACAAAAAGCCTAGGCTTAGATTAGCATTTTCGATTATATTTTTTATATGATGTGTCAGGCAGGAAAAATAGTTTAAACGCATGCTGAGGCTAAGGCTTAGTTTCGTAATTTTGCAATTTATACGTTTATGTGCATAGCCTTACGCGAAGACGAAGGAAAGCCACATGGAAAAAGACGAACAAACAGCTTTGACCGACAAGCTGAACCTACGCACAACACGAAGTAGAGAAATTAGTTACGATGGTTTCATGACAACTATTTAGAAACGTGAGGCATCAATAAACAATAACAAATTTTAAAACGCAAATCAAGTCACTCCAGCACATGAGTCAGCGAGTCGAGTCAGCTTGCAACGTCTTGAGAAAGTTTTAGTAAACTATTATGACTCACCAGTGCATGTGACATGGCATAGTGTTTATGAATGTGACTCAAGCAGTAATGACGTAAGTTTACACTTGATAACAATAAAGACAGCAATCGGCAAGGTAATCAACTGTCTGTCATAACTGCGAGGGGGAAGAAGCTGCGCATAATGTACATGTATGTACATGCAATGGCTATATGCTCAATAATGTGACAGTTTTGAAAAACATTATACGTACATCTTGTTGCACCCGCCTGTGGAACTAGTTTTTAAGAAGTTACAATTTTTAAGTCAAAACTCTGTAATCAATGAAAACAAGTGCACAAAGAAAAGGGACAAGCTTCCTTCCACAGGCTTTAGCGTTTCTGACTTGAATTCAGAAATGATCGAGGGAATTTAACAAACTTGTCTAATGTGCTCAGTCTAATTACAAACAAACAAAGGGGCAAGGTGCCTTGGCTGAGTAGGCAAGGTAAGGTGTGCTTTCAACAGGCTTTTATAGTTAGCACAATCTGGGTATTTTCTATAAAAGTCTGAGGCTTCTGCTGCTGTTGTTTTAGCTGTATCGCACACAGAAATATTTTACAGATTCTAAATTATATTGGTTCGATTAATTTTTCCCTGAAACGCCATTTCAGAAGACAAGCTGACACACCAAACGCAGTCAAAATTGTGAAACTGAGGCTATATTGTGTTGGCTTGAAAGGTAAGAACGCATCGTTTTTTTTAATTGCAAGCGCTCCTAGTTTAAGGTATTAGAAATTTTGTTCCATCGCTCAGCTCAACCATAAAAGCATAAAATGCCCTATGCCTCATCCGAGAATAACACAGCAACCGTGCGCTTGCCATAGTTGAAGGCTTGTACTGGTACATTCACTGTGTACATGAATAAACTAATTCTTTGTATCTGATGCTTAGTTGACCGCTGGCTGCTGGGGTGCTGACGTCGCCATCAAAAATTTTACCTGATGCCATAACGAAAATTCGATTTTTAGATACAAAAGCTTGCTTGCTAACAGTTTAGTTTGGCTAGGTTAGCTTAGGTTTCGTTCAGTGGCAGTAGGGCTGAAATTGGCCACGAAATGCAGACCTGCTATTAAACTTGAAGAGCCAAGTTTTATAATTACAGATTGGGCATTCATGATTCATCCTTGGGGGTGACACAAAAGTTCCAATATGAGTTCCCGCATGAGAATGTTAATATTTTTATATTTCAAGTGAAAAAAAAATTGCTGCTTCTCACTTTGCTATCATAGCTAGCATATTTGGCCACGCGTCACATTTTGGCTTGCTCGCGTTGCAAGAAATCGATTAAAGTTCTACTTAGTATTGCACAACCATTTATAGCAAAGATGCTACCACGAAGTTCTAAGTTAGCTAAAATTTATAAATTTGAAAATGTAGCGGTTTGGCTTGTTTTTAAAGACAATATTACTTACCATCGCTTTTTTACCTTAATCAATTGCTACTGCCGAGTGCGTTATTTCGCGTGAAATGACTTCAATACGCGCAGATTATTTGAGCGAGCTTGATCCGTCTACCACTACTGTTCCTTTGCCAGAGAAAACTGTCCTGCTATATTCGCGTAAGCTATCCGGTTTCAAACTGTTAAAGACTACACATAGGCACATATTTATTCTGTGTCAAACTGGAAGCAACCTTATGCGCGATTTGGTATATATTTTTTATGAACAGTAGTGGCGATAGTGGTAGTTTCGTTTTTCGGGTGTTCAACGTTTAGATGTCTGAATTGAGCGACTACTGAATACCATTCGGACCTCCTACTCTCCTAGTAACTAAGGCCGGGTTCACACTGGCACTTGCACAAGCACAAGCACAAGCACAAGCACAAGCACAAGCACAAGCACAAGCACAAGCACAAGCACAAGCACAAGCACAAGCACAAGCACAAGCACAAGCACAGGCACAAGCATAAGCACAAGCACAAGCACAACGCCTAGGCGTTCACACTGGAACTTGCACAAGCACAAGCCCAGCCATTCAAATTAAAGCGCGCCAGCGTATTTATATTCAGAAGTTATCGTTTCGAAATTTTGGGCTAAAACTTTTGCAGTTTTGAAACTTTCTCGTACTGTTTTATGGAAGAAAGAAATTAAACTAAAAAGAGGGGCAAAAATAAAGCTAAAACGCAGTTTGATTTTAAAGATGAAATAAAACTAAAATGAAGAGAAAGAAAAAGAAAATCAACGCAATACATTGTTCAGGAAATATAAGATTAATTTCGAGAAGGGTTACTCCGAAAAATCACACTTTTCCGTTTAATTTTGCGCCATTTATGACTATACCCAAACTGACAGCTACAAAATCTCTACGCTGATTGGCTGTGCTTGTGCAAAAGATAAAATTTTTGAACAAGCGTTGTGCTTGTGCTTGTGCTTGTGCTTGTGCAGAATTTTCTGCAGTGTGAACCGGCTGTGCTTGTGCTTGTGCCTGTGCTTGTGCTTGTGCTTGTGCTTGTGCAAGTGCCAGTGTGAACCCGGCCTAATTTTTCATACCTATATAAGAACTTTTTAATGTATTAAAACATAGGGTCAACTCCTTACTTTCTGTACAGCCGATGTCCATTTAGCCCGCAAGATTTCGAAATAATACAGTTGGTAATATGCATGTACTTAATAAACTCATAAGTATGAAAGTTGCTGTTATGCTAAACTAAAGACAAGTTTTTGTAGAGCAATTAATTAACTACAAACAAGGTGCTATTGTTCAACATAAAATAGCAGCTCTCCACGTTACCTAGGTGTTCATGAACCACATTTGGAAACAGCATTTTCTATGGTGATTTCAGTGTCAACATCTGTCATTAGCTTCTTTAACCCAAACAGTGGAAACGAACAAACAGAAAGTGCCAAATTAGAACTGAATTTTCAAATAGGTAAGCAAGCTACCAACAATTTTCTAACAATTTCGGAAGCTAGGTGTTAGACCTTAACTGTTGTTCAGGTATATTCACAAGCATGTTCATATGCAGGAAGTGTAAGTTATAGCACGATGTAGCGTGCACTCAGTTATTTATACGCACTGTAACGTGAAGCGCGAAGTGCATAAACGAGTTCGCGCAGCGCACGAGTTTATGCACGCGGGCTTCACGTGTTAGTGCAAATACGTGCTGAGTGCATACTACAAGGTGATATAACATACTTACTTATGTTATACCTTGTTTTGAAAAATACAGTGAAATAAGTCAATAACTAAGATGCACGCCTACAGCAGTGCAATAACTAAATTCCAGATGCACGCTGTGAATCTACTATCTAGCAGCGTGCACTTAGTTATTGAAGTTAGTTATTGCAATGTTTTTTCAAGACAGGTATGACATAAAGGCCTATTCACACGAGGGCGCATTTTGCTCCATGGCGTACGCCATGGCGTACGCCATGGCGTACGCCACGGCGTGCGCCATGGCGCATTGCATGGCATACGCCATGGGGCACATGAGCTAGCGCACACGCACACTTGCATACTGCATTGTGTGAAATAATGCAGCAGACAGTGAGAAAATAGAATGAGCCCGCTGGCGTACGGCGTACGCCCTGCAATGCGCCCGCTAATGCGCCCTCGTGTGAATAGGCCTTAAGAGGAGTTATGGCAAGAGTAGGTATTCCCAACCCAAGTTTAACACAATTTTGTAGTGGAGTCTGCATGATACAAATTGCAGTTGTGGTTTAGGTAGGTAATAATTTTATGTTTTTCAGTCCGTTTTATTTATATATATTGATGTAGGTATTGATTACCTACTAGCTTCAACTGATTATTGAATGAAACTGATACACTCATTTTACATGTCAAAAACTGAGATATTTTTGACCCTGTATTTTATAGATAAGTAATTAGCGTTACCGTGAATGCACGGCAGCGGTAGGTAGGCACGGAACTGCTGTACCACTTTTATTCTGAAGTAGGTATCATATTGTTAATAAGAACGATCGGAACGGTATATTTTTTGACAATCTAAGCTTGCCTTAGGTAAAATTCGGTGGCGAGGCTTGCTATATTCAAATTTATACTTAATAGTTAATGTTACGGTTCATTTTATGCAGCGCACTAAACAAAACAGCAGCACGTAGGACTGCAGGTATGGCAAGCGGCACTGTACCTTGGAGAAGCCTTATTAGCAAACATTGTGCCGGTGCGGGATAAGACTGTTTTGGAACTGGGTGCCGGGTCGGGTCTTTGCAGTATTATTGCCGCCGTGGCTGGTGCACAGTGCGTTTTCGCCACAGGTATAAGTTATAACAAGAGTACATAATAGGGAAGAGTATGACACTCTTCCCTATCCTAGCTAATCGGCCCGGACGATGCTCCGGCCGAAATAGCGCTTTTACGCCTTGATTTCAGGGGGGGGTACCCCCCCTCGAATCAAGACATGTCTTGATTTCAGGGGGGGGGACCCCCCCCTCAAAACCGGGAAGTGTCTTGATTTCAGGGGGGGGGGTCCCCTCGTTTCAGCAGACTGCCAGCTCGAAATCGGTGGTGTCTTGATTTCAGGGGGGGGGGTCCCCCCCTGTTTCAGCACACTGCCAGCATGAAATCTATGGTGAGCTGGTAACGTGCTGAAACGAGGGGGCCCCCCCCCCTGAAATCAAGACATCACCGTGGCAGTGTGCTGAAACCAGGGGGGTCCCCCCGAAATCAAGACACCACCGATTTCGTGCTGGCAGTGTGCTGAAACCAGGGGGGGGAAATCAAGACACTTCCCGGTTTTGAGGGGGGGGTCCCCCCCCTGAAATCAAGACATGTCATGATTCGAGGGGGGGGTACCCCCCCCTGAAATCAAGGCGTAAAAGCGCTATTTCGGCCGGAGCATCGTCCGGGCCGATTAGCTAGGATAGGGAAGAGTGTCATACTCTTCCCTATTATGTACTCTTGGTTATAATTATTATATATTGGTGTGTTGTTACTACAGTTTTTAGTTACAATTAGTCAAACTTAATAACAAATTTGCTACACATATGATTATGTAGATTACATACATAGACAGACTCAGACAGTCATACCTACCATTAACAATTTCTGTTGCTATTGCTTCAAGTTTTAATAATTTGATGTAGTCATTTTGATCATAACTGCTTTTCCTTTGTTTGGGCAGATTTCTCACCACATATTCTGGATCTGACGCAATACAATGTGAGCCAGAATTCACTTATTTTCCCAAAGTCTTCTGTTGTTCGTTGCAGACTGATAGATTGGTCTAATCCTACACCTTCTTTAGGTCAGTTTAGCTGGAATATTGCCTGAAATACGCGCAACTTTTAAGCTGAAAACTCTTTTTTTTTACTTACTTAAATATTGGCTCAAAACAGTTTAAAAATGTTTAAAGCCAAAATTTGTGCTTTGCGGTTTTTCAAGAAAATTTTTACAAGGTTGGCATAAAGTAAGGATGCATGTATGTATTAGAATTGCGTTGTGGTGTTAATCATTGTGGCATTGCCTTAATTGGTGATTATTGTCTGACTTTTACACATAATTTAAGTTGTTTTCCACAAATGCCAGTTTTGCTTAATTCATCTATTATTATTTACAATTTTTAAGTGTTTAATATCCTTGTAGATGTCTTAGATATTAGCATTTTATTAGCATTTCTATCAAGTTAGATATCAAGCAGTATGCTATTTATTTATTTGAATTAATTTTCAAATATTGTTAATTTTTGTATATTTAGAAGGTATAAATTCAGTCGCATGGAGCGAAGCTGATCTAAAAGCAATCGAAGTCACTGATATTATAATCGCAGCCGACGGTAGGCTAATACTGTTTGTTTACACTTCCGGCAATATAAAATATGTGAGGATATGAAAGTTATGAAATCCGTTTAAATACGTAGCATTTATAGCCTGCAGCCTAATATATGGCAGTCTCTTTTCTGCCAATGGGGGCCGATATTGACCAAAACATAATTAACCTAAAAAGATAGATAACGCTTGCAAAGCAGATTTTCATCAAAGTTATGCTCTGGACAGATTTTTTGATATTTCAGTGATATATTTTGATGAAGTGACGGATCTATTCTTTGACGCTCTTGCGTCGTTGGCAAAGCTAATTCGAAAACCGGTAGAAATTTACGTATCCGTTCAATTAAGGTCAGTTGTTCAATGAATATGGATAATGTCATATAATAATAGGTAACTTCGCAAAAGAACAGAAAAGTATAGACTATTTTTTATCCAAGTTGAAGATAAAGTGAGGCTAAACCGTGATTCTATAATCTATATATTAGATTATACTACAGTATAGAGAATATACAGTATTAGGTGGTTATTAGGCATGGGCACGTTTACAAAAATCTGTAAACGTTTAAACGCTCGCGTTTACAGATGAGAAAAACGCGTTTAAACGTTTAAATGCGTTTTCCGGTTGTAAACGTTTTTTGACCGTTTAAACGTTTAAACGTAAACGCGTTTAAACGTTTAAACGTTTAAACGTTTAAACGTTTAACCGCGTTTAAACGTTTAAACGTTTAAACGTTTAACCGCGTTTAAACGTTTAAACGTATAAACGGTTAAACAAGTGAGCGTTTGAACGCGTTTAAACGTTTAAACGGTTAAACAAGTTTTATTGAAGTTTATTTAAAGTTATATTGAAGTTTTCGAATGTTTTTAGGCGAAGCGAACTCACCAACGAAGAGAAAACCAATGAAGCTTATGATTATTTTAAAAATAAACTTCGCCTTCTAAAATGGCATGCAACTATTATTCGCTCGGAAACAATTCCACTCTTAGTTCTGGGTAATCAGTGCAAAAACTACAATCGACGAAATCTAGTATGTTAGCCATTTTTTCGGTTTTCGTGTATAACTGTTTTGACTGACTTTGGCTAAATTTTGATTTGAAAAGTGCCTTTGTTGAATGAGGACTGAGGAGTTGAGGAGTAAGTGACATTGTGAGGCCTGAGTGTCAGCTACATTCTAGAGGAAATATTAGGCGCGGCCATTATTTATACATAAAATAATATTGAGTCTCGAATCTGCATTTTAGGTTTAAATATCACGTATTAATTAGGTGCCTAACCCAATCTGAAATGTAAGACAAACAGTTATATATAAATACCTGAACTTATTTGACGAGTATTTTTAGGAGCTTTGGAAAGTGTCTATTTCGCGATACACCAACTAATTAAAGCATTAAGAAAAGTGAAAAGAAGAAGTTTAACGCCATTGTTATATAGTGTTTTGAAACAGTCGTTGACCATCTTAGAATATTAAAAACTGAAATACATTATAAAATGTTTTGAAAATTTATTTGAAATGAGACAATTAGTAAATTATTGTTAAGATTACATGCCGATGTATGTAAAATTGTATTATTCTCAGTTTTAGGTAGTTTTACCCTTGCTTGCCTGTAGCTAATTTTCCACATTTTTTTGACATCAAATTGCCATTAACGAAAGATATAAAGCGGCTGTGTCATGGTATCATTCATGGTTTTATATTGTATGAAATTGTATGGGACGTGATTAGTTCGTCATTTTCACGGCTGAACGGACATATGGACTAAGTATGAAACAACCTTTAAAGCAAAAACTGCAATTTGGCCGGAATTCCAGACATTGTTAATGAGCAGAATTTTTTTGAATAATTAATGCCCGCTTCCCATTGCCGGTTTAAGGTTTAAAAGGTTAACAAAGTTGAAAATTTTCAACTTTTTGATTTAATGTTTAGGGATTCTGACAATCAACTGCGAGCTGTAGACGGAGATTTTGCGTTTAGCCAATGAATGTATAATATATAAAACAGCAATGCAAGCCACCGAGGAAAAATTTTGTGTGGCATTCTATCTGCTATTTTCAAACCTTAAAATGTCAGTGTAAAAAACATGTTAAACCTTAAACCATGTATTTTAAACCATAAACCTTAAGCCTGCAGTGGGAAGCGGGCATGAGTCGTGTTAGAAGAAATCAGGTAAATGAATGAGTTTTTAACCATTGAAAGGCGTAATGTAGGATTCGACAATTAATATTGTACTCAAACATGATGGTTTGTTAGCTTGTTAGCACGTAAAAAAGCAGATAAACCGCAGTTAACATTCGACAGAAATCGTTTTCATGTTGATTTATTGTACTAAACACTTTACCACGTACAAAAAAGCACAAAAGTAACCACATTACGTGTGTTAACTCTGACAACAATAAACTAAGTATGTCGTTATTAGTTAAATAATATTAATTCACAAGTCAATTGTTCATCTGCATAAATATGAGTAAATAAATTGTTTCTGGAAGAAGGTTCTGGAAGGTGGAGGAATTATCCTTGAGCCGGGTGAATGACATTGAAACAGTCAGTGTACATCAGCCACTTGCCGTCTACTTTTTTCCAAATTATCAAATAGCTACAAAAGAAAATAATTTTGACTGGCTCCTCAATTAAACCACGAATCACGAGTACATAACAGTGTCACACCGTAAAACATGTGGGCCGTAAACGTAACCAGGTAGGCCGAAGACGACGAACTGGATAGAACATAGGCAGGCTGAAGAGTGTCACACTCTTTTTTTGTATAGATTAAGACACTATTATGCACTTATGCAGAGAATCTATTTATTATCGAGCAAATCTTGATACTCGGTTATATGCAATCGCTATTTTGCATTTTAACTTAAACCTATAATGCTATCAATGAGAAAAATTATAAATGTAATTAAAGTTTGTAGGTGTTTTTGATTGGTCAGTGACAAAACAACCCGGATAAAGCCAACAACGAGAATAGATGGACTTTACAACTCTAGCTTAGGTACAACAAAAATTCGGTTTACAAGTAATCTATTCATACCAAGGGGCTGTGGTGATAAAAGCTATTCCTGACCGATAAGACACTGTTTCATATGTAGTACGTACAACCGGTGCAAACGAAGTGTCAAAAAAGTGTTCATTAAAGTTTAAGCGCCTTGAAACAGCTGACCTTCCAGTCTCGGGCCCTCTGATCCCGTGCAGCGTATACCGACCGCGTTCAAAAGCCCATTCGCCACTGCCGTTGGCTTCCACTGTTTCCAATTCCACCTTCTTCACACCTTCGCTCATGTCTTGCTGGAAATACTGACGGACTCCTGAAAATCATGGACACATACGGTGGAATGCATAGAGGTAGTCTTGGCTCAGTCTGCTAAACTCAGACTAGGGGCAACAATTAAAACGTAAAACATGTAAAACTTTTCTTACGATGTTCTAAACTACTGAACACCTTAGAGTCGTTTTAGAGTTGGACTATCTTCGTGCATTTCACCCTTAAAGTTTAACCTCAAAGAAACTCAGTGAACCCCTAGACAAAACAGGTGGCTTGATTTTTGTGACTATGCGTTGCGAAGTGCGCTATGACCACCAACCGTCGATGCCGTCAATGCCTTCTTTGCCGTGCGGCATAAAGTGGCAGTCTGGAGTGTAGAATGCGGCACAGGCGTTCGGATCCTGAGACTCAAACGCTGCCATGAACTCTTTGTTGCGCGCGCTGATTTCTGCGGCTAGACCTAAAGTTGAATTTTGGTTTATTTTATAAACTTTAAGACCTTATTAAGAAACCTTTATTGGACCTTTTCAAGAAACTCTGAAACCAATGATTTTATTTAACTATGTAAAAGTGCTTCAACACCTTAAGCTGGACGATAAGTTAGATTCATGCTTACAGTGTATGTCCGTTCAACTGGCAAGCTTAAGGGGGTAGTGTCGCGAAAGTAGTCGATTTTGCGCGACTATAAAACTTTTTTAGTGAAAGATGGGTCATTGTTCTTTATATATTCTAAAAATATGTTTCAAGGCAAATATTTTTGCCAAGTTGCAGAAAAATTGATGCAGCATACAGTTAGCAGTGAAGTCGCAAAGTCGGAAAAATGACGTTTTGAAAACCTATTCACATTCGATAATTTCGTCACAATTAAAAAACTTTTTGTTTAGATTCATTACACAAAGTAAAAGCACATATACTCTAGTTTATGCACACAAATTTTAGTGCAAATTGCTTGAGTGGTAGCGGAGTAATGCGTGTTTGAACTGTAAAACTGTGCGTAACCTGTAAAGTACTCACAGCAATAATGATAAATTGTAAAAAATTTGGACACTTATTTTGAAATCAAAAGAAAAACGAACCTTCATTTTTTATTTTTCTTATTTGTCGCAAAAAATTGTGCGTCAAAACATTACATGTACTTCACAAGCTGGCCAATCTGATATCTGGCTTGTTTTTTTGAACTTTTATGTCTCTGTTGTGTGATGACTGGCTCACAAATGGTGATTGGTTCAAAATATTGGTAGATATTGGTAGTCTAGTGTCTGACAGTATTTATTTGACACCATATGGCATTTCACTAGTTTCTAAGTTAAGGTACAATTTCAAAGCAAAAAGCTCTTTTTTTGCAAGCTATGAGCAAAACTGCTTTGGCGACACTACCACCTTAAACAAATATCACGCCACTAAATTGTCTGCAAGAAGAGCAGCTTATGCAGATCACACGGCTGTAAGTATGAATCGCCCTTTTTTAGTATGTTCCACTGCAACATAATAAACCTTCATAGACCTCCATAGCCTATTTATATTAAACTGGAACAGTTCCAGTTTAATATAAATAGGCTATGAACTATGGAGGTCTTCATGTTAAAGTAAAACTTTCTGATATCTGACCTTTTCAACTATATTAGAACTGTTTTTTGTTATCATGTGGATATCTTGGTGTTGTTTGGAAAAAACGCACTACAGTTCTTCACTCACTGTTACCAAACCTTCAAATGAGCGAGCAGTTTTTGGATAAAAAAATATATGCTTGGATATCATAGACCATGTACCTATTATTTTTTACGAAACCTCAATTTAAAACACCGAAAACACAGAAGAAATTATGGTAGCATTAAAAACAAAAGTTTTACCCATTTTGTAGCAGTAAGATCAGCGTATGCCAATGCCAAATAGCTGTTATAGACACAAAATGGTTCTGAGAAAAGGTTTGAAATATTTCACCGGAAACCGTTTAGCTGGAAAACTCTAGTCAAGCGAAACACTCTGGACTTTCTTACAGGCAAAATTGAACCAGTTAATTAAACCTTTAAGGTACTTTGAAATTTCCCCTCATTTCAACCGCATAAAAGGCATACCGTGGTGCTTGTCAAAACCAGAACTGATCTATTTAAAAGTTGGCCGAGCCATTTCAACTCAATTGCCTCACATGGCTGAAAGCGATTAAGCTATTTTCCTGTGATTTGCTATCAGGCTTTGAAAATGTAAACTAGAGTCTCATGATTTATAACAGGTGCTGAAGAAACTAAAACCCTAAGACCTTAACACAGAAGTTCTGCAATGCATGTAGGTAGGATTACAGTATTGAATCCCATTTTCGTTGTATGATGATGATGACACTGTGTTTTTATACATTTTTAGCATGCGTAATGTTGGGCTTATAGCACCCCACCCCGTTAACTTGTGGTTTGGTTTATTACTTTTTGTAAAAAGTATCTTTTTTATGAAATTACTGACCAACAAAAATTTGCAAAAAAAAGACTGGTACATATTTCTCATTATGGTAATCATGTCATGTCATCATGGTGCTAAAAAGTCTGGTTATGCTTTTTTGAAATATTTAGTTTGACTTTTTTACTGAATTTAACGGTTGACTAGAAGACAAAAGAAAATCACATTTCAGAAGAAAGTGTGGGTATATTAGCATTTAATAGTTTATTTTTTTTCAAAAACAGGCTTTTTATGCGGCAGCACCGATTTGGCATCAAAGTTTTTTATAGCGAAATTTTTGAGTTTAAAACGAGCCAAACACACACGACAAAATTGTCAACTGTTATTTGATGGAAAAACTGTTATTTGATGGAAACTTCTTTTATTAGAATACCTATGAAACTACCGCCACCAGTTGGAATGACGAAACTATTTTTGCATACCTAATTCGTTTTTAAAGTAAAATTTAAAACAATTGAAAACGTTTTTTTCTGAATTTCAACCTGCTCACGACACGTGACTTTCCTAGGTTGAAAGTTGACAAGGTAAGTGACAGTTTTGGACATTCAATGCAACAAATACAACTGAATACAACTGAAAGCCTATTGACAATACTGACTTATACATTATTTTCGATATAGTGTATGTGTAGAATCTGCGCTCTGTGGATCATTGTACCGATTAATAGCTTCATAATAAAAAGAATTGAGAGTTTGCGCGCGTGCGATTTTGAGGAAATTAAAGATAAAGCATGGTATTGTTGCACTGTAAACTGTACCAAGAAATAAAACCTTTGCCATGTATTTCAAATTGTTGAACAGGTTATTAGTATAGGTATGTATAGTACTTGTATTTATAGGTATATATATATATATATATATATATATATATATATATATATATATATATATATATATATATATATATATATATATATATATATATATATACATAGTATATTGTACATATGTGTATAAGTGCATATACATAGTGCATTGCATATGTATTGTATTTTATCATGTGAACGTACATGAATGAACGATTGGAGGAATGAATGTTCTTATCTTCATGAATTACTTTTGAATTTAGTTGGCATACTTTAAGCTTTCATACATCATAACATATTCTGCTTTATTTCAGTTCATAAAGGCAAATTCTTAAAAAACAGACTGACTACGTTTTCGTTATTCTTTCATAACTTTTCGTGAACTCTGAGGCTGTTCCGAAAAAGCCTTCACCGGACTGGTACTTGTGAATAATCCACTATTTCGGCAACACTGCAAACCTAGTTTTAGCAACTTTTTGTCCATTAACAAATAATAACACCCGTTTCCACCAATAGTAGCCGACCAAGTGAAGGCGAAAACGTACATGCTTGCATCGTGTTTGGTGGGAAAATTTTTACCCAGTTCTGAAGTTGCTTGATTCACGATCATAAGTATCACTTGCGAAGTGCAGAGCAGGCAAACTTGTGCTGTTAAGATTTTCTCGCGAGAAAAATGCCTATCCTGCTGTCGAGATAAGGTTCGACTGTACATAATCAACTTTGTCGCGGTCAAAAAACACAACACAAATGCCAGGAGAATAAAAAAAGCGCTGATAAGGTTTGTAGCCAGCACTAATAGAGCCCCAGTTTTCGTGAATCCGACGGCAGCATCAGATTTGTTTCTTGGCGACAGCGACAAGCTGCAGCAAGAATGCAGCTGTGGGACAGAAAGACCGATTCCAAAAGCCCAAATAAGGATAATCAGCAGGGTAGTTATCCATTTGCTGTTTTTCTGAAATAACATATGTACCTAAAAATGAATTAGAAATAAAAATGAAAATGAACGAATGAATGAATTGTTTTGAACGAATTCTATCCATACATACATTGGAATGTGATTCGAATACACTTAACTGCCCCAGGTCGCTTTTTGTGACCACTTCATCGCTGATGTAGTTTTCAGTACACGGTTGAACTGGTAAGCGGCTGCAAGCGCGAATCGAGCCTTAAGTTTTCTATTTTATGAAAACACAAATTTTTACAAATTAGCATATACCTAACCTATCTTAGCTTGAATTTAACATGAAAAGAATTTGCTTATAAAACGTTACATGTGTAATCAGGGGTGGACGCGGGTCGTGGGTACCCGCGGGTTGGGTTGGGTTGGGTCGGAAAATTTGAGCCGTGGGTCGACCCGCGGGTACCCACTTCAGGATGCGCGGGTCGACAAAATTTTTTCCGACCCGCGTAAACTGGAACCTGAAGAAATTGTCGACAAGGGTCCCCCCTTGGTTTTTATAGTCCTGCCAAAAAAAGTTCTGATACGTCTCCAATTGACAAAATTTAGCCTAAAATTTGATAAATTCTAAAAATTTTTCCAGGGTGCTACCACCCCCAGACCCCTGCAAACTCTATGGCTTACCATTCCTTGTTGTTAACTTTCATGAAAGCTCATATATGCTTGTGTAATATACTGTCTGATATGAAACTCCCATCTTTTGTTTTTAATTTACTTGTCGGAAAATTTTTTTATTACATTTCCAGTTGACCAAATTTGTAAAAAAAAATAGAAAAAAACTCAATTTTTTTGGGGCTACCTCCCCTAGACCCCCTCAACAGTTAGTTTATTTACTTTAAACAGTTAATTTACATTTCGTCATGTAAGCCACTTCGCCAATAAGTGTAAAAATAATTGGATTCTGGGGGCTGAGCTCAGACCCCGTAATAGTGAGTTTAAATAAGTCATCAAGGCCAAGGTACGACCCCCCCCTTTTCAAAATCCTGGCTACACGCCCCTGTACAATGTACGTTATGCTTATAGAGTGGTGGGTCAGAGTGGGTCGCGGGTCGGGTTTTACGCGCGGGTTAACCACGAGTGGTTAACCATGAGTGTCGGGTTGGGTTGGGTCGAGGGGGCGAAAATTTCGACCCGCGTCCAGCCCTGTGTGTAATGTTACAAAGACTCACTTTCATAGTAACAGGTTTAAAAACCGCCAAGAACCGCACAAAAGTTGTTCCAAAAGTACTTAGATTGGCAACAAACACAGAAATATATGACAGCATTAGAATGAATTGTCTGGCTTTGTGATCAGGAACAAGGGGGGTCTTGGGGAAATAGTTGTCAGACCAAAAACTTAAAAATACAACACAAGCAATGCAATCGGCCACGGCTAGTGAATAGACAAAGGCGTAAAATGGATTCAGAAACTTCTTCGAGTTACATATTAACAGGATAATTGTAGCTGAATAGATCGTAAATAAAGCGCAATGAAAAAATATCAATATAAGTAGTAGCTTATTAGCCAGTGAGTCAGTAATCATTGTAAACGTGTGTGGTAGAATGTCAATAAGGGAAAATTGCTTTTAGTAAATTAAACAGTATTGTTTGTTTAGAGTCTTCATACCAAACATTGGCGGATCAAATTATTTGAGGACTGAAATACAACATTAAGTCATTTTATTAAAAAAAACAGACGTCAGTTGGTTGCACTAAATTTATCAATTTACATTTGTAAGTGCAAAATCGAGTGGATGAAAAAGTAAGTAGTGATTTGTTGCAAACTCATTATTTGGCTTCAATACTGATAAAATTGTTACTATTGTAACCTGTAACCTGCATCAGGAAGGATACAATTATGTAAAGTTAATAATCAAGTTCAACATGAAGATTGAAAATGTAGAAAAGCTAAGAACAGTAGAGTTCAAAGTAATGATAGTAAAAAATCAGTTTTTAGAAAAGTTTGTAAAATAAATTTCGAACAATATCAAAGAAATCAAATCAAATATCAAAAAACGGCTGCAAAGAACTCGACACATAGGGTGGGATTCACATAGCGCGTTTAACTTAGACCCAGTCTAAGTCTTCGACTGCGTTTAAACGCAGTCTAGCTAAACGAACGTTTAGACCCAGTCTAAGTCTGCACATGATTAGCGTGTAAATTTTGTTCTATTTTCGCGTTCTAAATTTGATTACGTTCTATTCCTGATTCACGAGCTCAGTCTAAAAACGTTCGGTTAATTTAAGGTGGTAGTTACGTTTTCGCAGCTTTTTTACATGCTCTATTTTGTAGCAATTACTAAATCAATTTACAAGCGGTCTTTTGCATATTATTAATCAACTTTTTTTTTACAAAATTACAATTTTTCAAGAGTCACTGTTATTCATAGTGTGCACGCCAACTATTTTGGTGAAGCAAATTTTTATGCTCAATTTTATGCATTTTCCCCCGTATTTCGTTATTTCCTTACTGTGGTAAAAAAATTCCGCATACAATTACGCAATTTATACCAAAGGCCCGTTGATGTGTTACGAAACTGCTGGTATGCTTAACTAAACGTAATAATTTAGCAGATTTTTACAGTGAGCAAAAGTTTGCCTCAAATTTTTCTAAAAAGTCAAGAAACGGCAGTTTTTATGAATTTGGTAGGCTGTAACTAAAAAAATAATCAACCTTTTCACTCAATTCGAAAAAGGTATAGGGCAAATTTAGTTGGCTACTGTCAAATAAGCTGTCTTCGCATTCTTATGAACGGAACAGGATATTGGTTACTTCAACTAAAATCACTCATTGTGCTCAGAAATGACGGATTTTTAAAAAAATTGTAATTCAGTTAAATAGGGCCTCATTGGGGTCAGCTAATATTACATTAAGCACAGTTTTCCCGTACCCGTTGAAAAAATGGCGGACAAAAGTTTTAAAAATGACGTTTCAGGAGACTGCTGAAAATTTGCAATTTTTGAAGGGGTTTATTAACACTGCCAATGCTCGTGGCTGCTGTGACATATACTAACCAAATTTTGCAGGTATAATAGATGCATAAGGGACTATGTACATGTAAATTATTGTGCAAAGTGGTTATTGGTATTTTGTGATATTGGCATGAGAAGTCAGAATTGAGGTAAAAAAACTTCAAAGTTACAGATCGCCTAGAACGACTAACAGAAATAAGTCATATTTTGGCTGAAAATATTCTTAAAATAAATTGGGTTAGACCTTTTTTGAATGGCTTTTATGAATATTGTAAGAGCCACAAAAATTTTGATACAAATTTGTAAGTCCTCAAAAAATACACAAAAAATCCAGTGTTTTAGCTATAAATTAGCCGTAAAAGTTTGAATCAATGTCAAAATTAGCTGTAATATTGCTATTTACGTTCGCAATGTCCGTGCCAAGTTTGATTATGTTCGGTCAAGTAACTTTTGAATTATTGCAAAAACTTCGAAAACGTAACTACCACCTTAAACGCCCGCTAGTGTTAAATTTAGACTAGCCTTTTGGCTAGTCTAAGATTAGTCTAAGTATTTTTTCTTTCTTTTACTTAAGTAATTTTTAACATTTTTGACTTTTATAGTTTAATTAGTTCTTATTCAACTTATAGGCTAATAATATCGTGTATTATCATGTCCATTTTACTTTTTAGCTGCTAGTATACGTTCATATGATAGTTAATGTGGATGATCTAATTTTATAATAGGAAAATTTTATTTACCATACTGTTAACTTATTCATTTGTTGCTATTATCACCCTCCCCAATGAAAGACAAAAACGTGCACTAACATTGAGTAAAAATATGAAAATTGCGAGAATATTCCAGCTGCAGCCAACTAAGTCACCAAAAATGGGTAGAAATTTAAAAACCTTGAATGTTTCCTTGAATTCTAATTAATATAATTGTATGTTAAATAGTAAATTTTAACATACAATTTGAAAAATTTTCTTTTAAACTTGAATTTTAAATTAACTTTTATTAAAAAGTGAATTTATTACCTAAATTAATAGCTTTGTCGGTACGTATTAAAGCACAATGTTCTACAAATAGAATTTATAAAAGAATCAAATAAAGAATTCTGTCAAACGAGCCCGTTTAACTTAAACGGGCTTTGTGAATCACGTTTAGACTCGGTCTAAACGTTCGTTAAAGTTAGACAAGGTTTCAATTGAAATAGAACATAAAAATCAGCTGACACACACTAATCATATCAATCTCTGTGAATCATGTTTAACTTAGACCAACGTTTTAGACTGCGTTTAAACGCAGTCTAACTTAGACTGCGTTTAAACGCGCTTTGTGAATCCCACCCATAGACTACAGCTCTATATCTGCACGAACCTTGCTAAAGTACTTTCATTGACATAAGGCTTCATACATTGAGATACTGTCTGTTTGAGACAAAAGCACATACACTGTAACTGATTGAACAAAGGGACTAACTATTCCGTTTAATTTCATCATTCATTTATCCCGATTCTGCATGAACTAAAACTGTACTTTAATTTTAATATTGTATTTTCAAAAAACTTTTCATAAAACGTAAGTGCGTTCGTCAGGCGGTATAAATCTGCATAATCATCACAAAAATTGACGTAGACACACGCTAATGGTTAAGCTCTGATTGAACTCTTGCCACAGGAAAGAACCTACTTGAGAAGGCTTATCAAGAATTTTTTGGCCCGAAGGATCGCCTTTGTCAAACAATTTATAAAATTCAAGAATGTTTTTTTTTTGCAAAATATAAAAAATGCCATTGGAAACAGATTTCAGTTTTATTTGTCCGTGAACTGAGAAATTAGAAACCATAATAAATTGACAGATAAAAAGTTTTCTTTTCAAATAAAGAAACTCGATTAAGTTCTGTGTTCTCAAGCTAGCACACGTCAAAACTTTGTTCTGGAGCTTGCTTATGTTTTTTGGAACTTTTCTAATACTTTTTTGAACTTTTTTGATTTCTGACTTTTCAAGCATAAAGGAAATAAAATTAGCAACGTCTTGTGCGTGCACCTTAGTGGCAAGGGCAAAACAAAAACTT
Source organism: Trissonchulus sp. WLG1_4 (assembly GCA_030248245.1). Classification (NCBI taxonomy): domain Eukaryota; kingdom Metazoa; phylum Nematoda; class Enoplea; order Enoplida; family Ironidae; genus Trissonchulus; species Trissonchulus sp. WLG1_4. The sequence continues at coordinate 34,419 of JASANF010019313.1, read as the reverse complement.
ACTCGGCCACACCACAATGCAGACTTAGTTAGCTTCACACAATACTGATACCATACATACCTAATTCATAATATGTACATTGTACGCATGCTAATTAGATAGACTTTAGATAGCCAATTAGATAGCCTATCCAAAGAGTGTATTATTGTTTCACAATATTGCAGTAACTGTTAATCCAGCCTTTTACGCGGCCCCCTCAGAAGCCGCGCTCTATTCAGAATTTCAGAGTCCTACGTTAATCTGAGTAGGTCGATTTTGTAGTGTTAATTAACACTATAAGGGCAGGTACCTCGTCGCTTTGCCACATATCGCGCAAAGAACTACTTGGCGGAGCTGGGAATGAGCTGTCAATGATGCAAACAAAATATGGGTGGCAGAATCGAACTTCTACCACTCTGATCCGTAGTCGGTAAATGCATAGCATATGTATGTACTACATACCACTTGAGCCAACTTGGATATGGATTACTATGAATTTGCATATAGCTAATCAAGTATGTACACGTTGATTGAAGCAATAGGCGACATGCAAAATGATCCTGCCAGCATGCAATAATAGTTGTCATTGACAGTTAATAAACTAATAATTAACTGAATTAAACTTTTCGAATTGACTACCAATAATATTTACAATCTTTTGTTTGAAACAGTTCGTGATTTGTCTTGTGAGTTGTGACCCAACGCTTGAAGATTGAAGGTCTTCTGTACATTAAGTCGAAATTACCATCTTCTTCTCAGTAGTCTCATAGTGCAATGGTTAGCACTCTGGATTCTGAAACCAGTGACCCCCGTTCAAAATCTCAGTGAGACTTATTTTTTATAAAAAAATTACAGTAGTTCTTACTAGTGGTGGCAACCTAGTTTTTTTTCGAAACTAGGTAAAGTAAAGTAGAATTTCACAAAACTAGGTAAACTAGGTAAAAGTACCTAGTTTTTACCGAGTTTTGTGAATAAACTAGGTAGTACTTTCGCAAAACTAGGTAGTACCTAGTTTTCTTTTAATTGACGTTATCATCTATTAACCGTTACTATACAAGCTATCAAATATATTCTGTTCCATTAGTATTTGATGTTTAAGAGTATGACCATAACCACTTGTCGACTTAGTTTTCTCTTGGTGTGCTTCAATTTGTCTAAAATATTTGTCCACAGGCAAGCAGACGTTTGGTCTAGACCTAAAGTTCAAATACATAGCAGTCCCTAGTATTGTCCTTTTTTGCCCTAAATTAGGTATGAATCGACCCTAACAAACTGCAATACATGCAATTAACTGATACACAAAAAGCTCACTTCATACATCTATCAGAGCTTCTTTTGCCATGTACCTTTGCGGTATGTTAAGCCTGTTTCACACGAGGGCGCATTTTGCTCCATGGCACGTTGCATGCAACGCGCCATGCAACGCGCCATGGCGCATTACATGGCGCATTGCATGGCGCATTACATGGCGCATTGCATGGCGCATTACATGGCGCATTACATGGCGCATTTCATGGCGCATTTCATGGCGCATTACATGGCGCATTCCATGGCGCATTACATGGCGCATTACATGGCGCATTGCATGGCGCATTACATGGCGCATTGCATGGCGCATTAGTTCACATGTGGACGCACGCTATGGAGCATTCTACGAAATAATATTCTAAATCATTCACTATAATGCTCGATTTTTGAAATTTTATTTGACATAGCCTGTTTGTTTGTAATTAATAATACACATGATAATAATAAAGTTTATTAAATAAACATATTAATAATCATAGATATATAATATTTATCATAAAACGATTTTTAAATGAGGTATTTTTATGAAATAATGTAGATATAATTAAAAATCATGAAGATTATATTATAGCAAGTATAGTACTACTATTACTCTAAAAATAATGCCCAAATATGCAGCATGAAAAACACTCTATTTTGGCACAATGCTTAGAAATATTACCTGCAACATTCCATCTTAAACGGCCAAAATAAAATATATTAAAGTAAAGTAAGTAATATTAACGTGATATTAGGTAGTTACTTTGCATTTACACACGTATAACAATTTAACAAGTACCATAATTTTTTCTTATTATTAGTTAATAGTAAAGTTCTTAATAGTAAATAAATAAGGTTAATTTTAGAGTCATTAGTCATTATACTGATTGAAAAATGAAGTTTTATTAAACCTTTAGGCGTACTAATAAAATTTAGCTGCGGTAGGCGGGGCTAAGCCAACTAGTTGAGTGACAGCTGCTTCTGATTGGCCGCTGAATGCTATGCGCCCTCTGATGCGCCATGAAAATTGCAGAAAATTTGATTTTGCGCCATGAAAAATTTTCAATGGGAAATTTTCATGGCGCGTTGCATGCAACGCGCAATGCAACGCGCCATGAAATGCGCCATGTAATGCGCCATGAAATGCGCCATGTAATGCGCCCTGCAATGCGCCATGTAATGCGCCATGTAATGCGCCATGCAATGCGCCCTGCAATGCGCCATGTAATGCGCCATGTAATGCGCCATGCAATGCGCCATGCAATGCGCCATGGAATGCGCCATGTAATGCGCCATCAAATGCGCCATGAAATGCGCCCTCGTGTGAAACAGGCTTTAGCCTGCGGCCAGAACTTCACAATGCATGTAAAACTCTTAGGTTAAAGTAAAGGGAAAAGACTCAGTTAGTTGGTATCACAGTCCATCTGGAAATTGGTACTGAGTACAAATGCTATCACTTTTAAAAAGACCAGGCAATAAGAAACGCTTAGGGGCGTCAATGAAGACCAGGGACACATAAGGGTTAAACCCTTATGCATGCAATGTTGCCAGTGTTGAAAAAATTTCACCTAGTTTACCTAGTTTTGAAAAACTAGGTGGTAGTAATGGGCTGGCGGGCAGCGAAATGTGCTGGCAGCAAAATGTTGTTTAAAAATAATGCGAAAACAGCAGCAAATAGTTGCGCAACTTAAGGTGGTAGTGTAGCCAAAGCAGTTTTGCTCATAGGTTGCGAAAACAGAGCTTTTTGCTTTGAAATTGAACGTTCACTGATAGTCCAATGCTATACTGTGTTAACTAATTACTGCCAGACACTAGACTACCATTTTCTACCAATATTTTAAACCAATCACAATTGTAAACCAGACATCACCCAATAGGGACATAAAAGTTCAAAAAATCAAGCCAGTTAAAAGATTGGCCAGCTTGTGAAGTACACATCACGTGTCGCCGTGCAATTTTTTGTCATAAGTAAGAAAAAATAAACGTACGTTTTTCTTTTGATTTTAAAATAAGCGTCTAGATTTTTCACAATTTATCATTAATGCTGTGAGTACTTCACAGTTTCCGCACAGTTTCAGAGCTCAAACAGGTATTACTCCGCAACCACTCAAGCAATTTGCACTAAATTTTGTGTGCATAAACTCCAACATATGTTATTTTAGTCTGTGTAAACAAACAAATTGATAAATTGTGGCGAAATTATAGAATGTTTTCGAAACGTCATTTTTCCGACTTTGCGACTTCACTGCTACTGTATACTGCAGCAATTTTAATAAAACTTGGCAAATACTTGCTTTATATATATTTTCAACATATATGAAAAACGATGTCTTGTATTTTACTGAAAAAGTTTTACTGTTGCGCAAAATCGACTGCTTTCGCGACACTACCCCCTTAAAACAAACTGAAAACAGAAGCGAAATGCTGTGCAGCTGTTTCAAACAATTCGAAAACGGCAGCGAACTGTTGCTGCTTACGAAACTTTTTTAAACAACCTGCGCAACATTTTGTTGCTATTTTCGGAATGCTTGTAAACAACTTGCGCAGCATTTCGCTGCTGTTTTAGGAATGCTTTTGGACAACTTGCGCAGCATTTCGCTACTGCTTTTGAAATCTTAAACAAAACTTGCACAACATTTCGCTAATGTTTTCGGAATGTGTTTAAAACATTTCGCTTATGTTTGCGAAATGTTTCATACAAATTGCGCAACATTTCGGTGGCGTGTCCAAAATGGTTTTACAGCACCGAAGCGTTTCTGTTTGAAACATAACATTTCAATTCGAAAACGGCAGTGTAATGTTTTGCAAATCGTTTAAAATTAGTTGGGAAACAGCGAGTTGTTTGAAACATTAAGAAACCAGCAGCGAAATGTTTCGCTTGAATAGTATTGAAATAGTAGTAGTAAAAGCAGTAGCTAATGAGAAACAATGTCGAAATCGTGACGTAATGTAAGTGACGGTACTGAGTTTGGATTGTGGATGGTCTTCATGTTAAAACCAGGATATACGAAACTAAGCACTTAAACTAGACATCGGGTATAATAAAACTATACTTCGGTTAGTAAAGTCAGTAAAGTAAAAAGCAAAGTACATTTAAACTTCGGAATTTTTGAGTCATAATACAATGCGTGTGTTAGTATGTAATATAGTGCGTGATTTAGATTTCCATCAGTAACCTTTCGTGAGCACCATTTGATTTGATGTACATATGAACCGGCCATAAAGTTAAAAAAACAGAATTAATGGTGTTAGAAAAGTTAATATGTAAAAATTAATAAAATCTGTGTTAATACACGAAAGTAATGGCACGCAAAAACCTCATTCCATACATAAAAGTAAGGGCACGCATAAACTTCATCTTGTAGACTGAAACTGTGACAGTAAAGAGTCTATCAGACTAAATGAGGTTTTAGTGAGATACTGAAAAGTAAATTAAACGTCGTTCTGAAAACAAAAAACTTAAAAAGGGATTTGTATGGTTTAACCATGCCTTCAGGAGTGGCAAAGCCCTTTTTGCCAGTTTTTTATGAAGATTCCATCCCGCAAAATCGTTTGGAATTTAATAATGAACTAACTAAACGTAATAATGGTCTGTAATAATGTACTGTAATAATGTACTGTAATATTCTATCTGTTTTTTGTTTGTTGTTGTTATTGTATTGTTTTATACTTTACTTTAAATAATTCTGTTTTAACTTACATATTAGTTTTGATAGCTGTATTATACATGTAGTAAATAAATACATGATATTTTTACACAGTTGTCAGGCTGTCAGTTGTCACCTCATCAATCAAAGCTAATCTAGATCTTGGAAACAAATTGAATTTTTGCTGGCATTATATATTTACAGTAACAGTGAAACACCAAGAAAATTCTAAGCTACAAAGAGCGAAAAAATGACACTTAAAAAGTAGTTGATGCGAACAAAAAGTGTACAAAAAACGACAAAAATGTTACCAGCATAGAGACTGACTGTGACGCAGAAGTCAGTCAATTTTTCCACAAATGAAGCTTTCTAGAACCGCTATTTAATTATAGCGGCCAATGTTCAGAAAAAATGCTGCTGACTGAAAAATGAGGATGAACTGGGAAAAAAGTTGGTTCTGGGTTTGCTGCTCTGTGGTTAGGGTTCTACAAAATACACAGACAATGAATAGACAATGACAATGAATATATAGAATGAATATATATTGTTAGTCGCATATCACTTGCATCAAGAGTAACTGATAGGACCCTTATTACTACTCTATTATAATGTACTCTTGTCAGCAGTTTTGACCTTAGGCTCTTACTCCTTTCCGCTAGCGTTCTGAACATATTCTCAGCACATCTATGAATTTTATTGTTGCTACCACCATACTTGAAAACTATTGCTATACTAATAACAATAGTTAAGAACCTATTTAGTAGGACACAAAAGCTACTAACATGGACAGCTGTGCAATGAGCACACTAATGTTAGTCGGAATACAAAACTGAACCGAATTACTTGTCTTTATGAATATACTTGAGTTGATCTATTCTATTCCAATTCCAATGCATAATTAATGTACATAATATTAACAAAGCGGTTGGTTGAGAAACTCGGGAAACTGTATGATTAATGTTATCTCTTGGGGCTTTTTACTGGTTCGTAGTGGAAATTTGGAAAAACTTGTTGATTGAGTTGAAAATAGAAAAAAAATTAACGATAATTGCGTCTTGAATGGCTAAAGAATTATATGGCTATTAGAATTCATGTTTCAACGTTCACGATATAATTCTGAAGTTGTAAATCAGTGGGTTAAGTTCACTTTCGAAATTCAAAGTTAATTGCTAATGTTGGAACCATTTTTCTAAATTATGCATACGTTTTTAATGCAAACTAATGATACACAATTTACATAATATACGATAAGACATGTACCAACAACAGCTTTTACTCTTGTTTATTATTAAGAATTTTTATAATTTTATTATTTAATTTTAGTTATTTATCTTTTTTATTAATATTAAGAGTTGTTCTGTAAAATTTCTGTTTTTTACTTTTTATTTTATTTATTTATCTCTAAATAAACAGTAAAAGGCAATACTGTTGAATTGTCTATCATAAAGGATTGGTCAAGTGAAGTAAATTTAACGTAAAATTAAGGTCACATTCAATTGTAGTGAAACCATCTTGAGTCAATGAGCCTCCCGGTTCACGGTTTAAGAGTGATAGGCTCGTGTCGCGAAAGCTGTCAACTTGCGTAGCCTACCTATATATTTCGAAAATTCTGAAAAGAATATGCATTTAATTAATAATTCAATTAACTTTATCTTAGCTTTCTGCATCATGTTTTCAAACATGATTTTTAGCTGCTTTTCCGTCTTTGGGCATATTTTCACAATTTGAACTATTCCTATTTGAACTATTTGAACTAATTAGTCTTTGTTGAACAATTCCACAGCTGCTGTTCACCGTGTTTCTTCTTTTCTAATATAGTGGCATCTTTCCTCACAAAACACAGGATTGACCGAAGAACGAGCTGTCTTTGTATGTACCAAAGTATAGTTATGTACCAAAACATCCTTTTTCTGATGATAATGAAGGTGAGATTACGTACGGTATTCTTTCAGCATTCAACAGTCAGCTGACTTGCCTGGCGGTTTCTTCTCAATAACAAGCAGGAACGCGGCAATGTTTGGGGTACCTGCGGTAAACAAAGCCACGGGCTACTCTCCGGAATCTGGTCTTGGCGCAAGCCGGATGCTGAGGATACGGTATGTAGCAGAGCGGCCCATGGATGCCCCGTGCTCATCTCTGTAAACAACTGTTTGGCAAATCGACTCAGTTTTGGACCAGACTCATTGGTGTACCCTCTTGAGGGAGAAACCGCTTCAGATTCAGATTTCTGTGTTCAAAAAAATTAGAGGTACTGTGTGTGTTTTTTGAACCCGACTCACCGAGATAATGGCGATTGACCAAAAGACGGAAACTATATGGTGACGGCAATAAAAGGATCAAATGACGATCACGTGATTACTTGGTCTTGTTTTCAGTCTGTTTATATTATATCAAGAGTACTTACGACGTAATCGGGTGTACGTATATTATAACGACTACGACAGTACATTTATATTATTTTATTGTGTATTCTTGATTATATGTATAACTTGTTTTATTAACAATAGTTAAAAGCAAGTTGTATAAAAATATAGATGTTAAACCTCATAAAGGAATACGAAGGACAATTAAATTAATTACATTCCAAACGGATTTAAGCTATGTATAAACCGTCTTTAATTCTTTGTTTTTTGTATCGTTAAATTATTATTATTATGTGATGTTAATTTAATTAATTAAGTTAATTTAACTAATTTACATTTTTCTGTAAAATTTGGCAGGAATCAGGAAAGAAATACAATATAAGACACAGTGTACAGCTACTCAAATAACTACAATTCAACTGCAATTCCGAGTGTTATAAGTATAAGTATAAGTATAAGTACTCTTTGACTGTTGTAACAAACTTTAGAATTACTAACTAAAGTCTGACCAAGAATTGCAAAAAATCTTTAGACAAGAAAGGTGACGTGATAATTTTCGACAACTAGCTGTGCTCTTAATGCTCGCCATTTGTTTTTGTAATGAAATTGCGTGATCTTGGTAGCCTCGGGGTCCAGCATTTGATCAGTCTTTAGCTCTTTTGTTTTTGTACGTATGTATTCCTCTTAGCGACCGATTGGTAGCAAAGCCGATTTTAAATGAACCGGTGGGGGGCAGCTGGTGCCTACCAGACGTGAGCACTACATATGTAAGTCCCATAAAAATTATGCTCATTGGTCCCCCTGTTACGCTCTTGTGCCGTAGCGACAGGGCTCTTATTTTTACGCGGCGGCCTCAGCCGCCGCGTATATACTATAATGCAATTGCTCGATTAACATGTATCTCATTTCCGTGTGTAAATTTGAACTAAGCACCTTGGTAGGTGCTAAAATTGCACTAATTGAGTGGGTGTGTGTATTGTGGTGTGTGTGCTCACTGCTCACGCTTTGTAGTGGTTACGAATAGCCCCAACATTTTGTTAGATACGATACGTTAGATACACGCACACACACTGTTTCTTCTGATAATGCAGCGTATTGTGTATTGCACAGCGAACAACAGCAGTATGTCTACGATTCGCTTTGACCGTAACTGCCATGTCGGCGTCACATGAGCGATACATGCAGCGATAGATAACTTTTTGCTCGTACACCAAAGTTTTTTCCAAAGGAATAAAAGTTTAATGAATGTTGAACGACTATAAACAAATAGAAAGACATTTTGAATTAGAAAGACTTTGAATTCGAAAGCGACTTATTTAAAAAAAATGAAGAAAAAGAAGATAACCACGAAGAGTTTATTGCGAAAAAATATTTCAAACGCGTAGACGCTTATTTTCAGTTTGTATTTGCTTGCATAAAGTGATTTACACTAAGGTAATTTCATTGTCACCTGCACTTGTCATTATTACAATCAAGAGTATTCGAAGAATATCCTCGGCATGTAAAAGCATCTCGCAACGAAATCTATCTAAGCTTAGTTTAACTTTACTCACAAAACGTGCTTGTTTATTTTTATTTTTATTTTTATTTTGTACTAATGCATGATAAATACTGCTGTAGGGTGCTTGCACTTAAGGTGGTAGTTGCGTTTTCGAGGTTTTTGTGATTTCTATGTAAACTTTGCGCCACCAGTACTCAAGTTATAAATGACGCCTGAGCATAAATTTTTGGGACAGTATTGTAAAGGTCAAAATCCCCAGGCATGTCTCTCACTTTTTTGAAATTTCACCCGTGGACATTTTTAGAGGGTTTTAATTACAAGAAATTATCTTAAATTTTCGGTGCGTTTGCTTTTCAGCTATTTTCTCAGTAAATTGACTAGTTATTAAAAAAGTGGGGGACATGCCTGGGGATTTTAAACATGTCAAAAACCTTACCAACTTTCAGCCCCAACAGGTAATCGTATGATTCAGAGCTGTGGCGCAAACTTTTTGTAAAAAATTTTAATATTTTTGAAAGGACGTTTCTCTAGTCGCTTATACTGGAAAGAAAAATCACAGGTTAAATTTCAAGGCATGGCATACATTTAGGAAAGATATTGTTCTACCTAATGCAAAAGACCGCTTGTGATTTGAATTTGTAAACGCTGAGTTATGGCTTTTTAAAAAAACACCTAAAAACGCAATTACCCCCTTAACCAAAACTCACCCTTGCACTGAACCCTGTCCTGCATACGGCCCAAGAGTAAGCAGAAGGCCAGCATAGGGGCACAATAACACGTGTTTTAGGAGCTTGTTACATATTTCGCTTTTATTTCAGTTTCCGTGGTGACTGGTGAGTGTCTTGCTTTTTTGTACAATATGCAGTATATAATTTAAATTTCGCACAGTAGCATGGCCGTTTGCCCTTAATTATCACTCCCCGCTCTCTGGTATATGGTGTAGGTTATAATGTTGCATGTATGTACCTATTATTGCACTTTTTCACCTTTGCATGGTTTTTTTTGCTGGTTTTCGCTATGGCTTGCTAGCTTTAAGCAAAACGGAACGACGTCGCGACTAGCGATATTCGTGACACCGGTAACTGGACATGGCACTACATGCATGCAACATCAGTATTTGGTAACTTTGCCAAAAAATAAAGTAAGCTTTTGTATGGCATGTGTGACAAGCGTCAATGGTTTATAGCAAGTGTCAGTTTGCTTCTGTTTGTTCGGGTGTGTTTTGCTAATATGTATGCTTTTGCTTGCAGTTATCCATTGTAGTGCGGCTGCGGACTCCTCTCTAGCAAGGAATGTATATATATATATATATATATATATATATATATATATATATATATATATATATATATGTGTATATATATATATATATATATATACATATATTTATATATTTATATATATCGGGTACTAAACTTTATAGGCATTTGCACAGGTTCGTTATGTTTTTGTGTTCTGTTTATATGTACATTATACATTTATACCTGCAAGGACAGAAAAAGCAAATCGTAAATCAAGGTAAAGTAAGATACAAAAACACCAGAGAATTCCCCCCTTTGAGCAAAATGATCGTCTACGCCAAGGCCAACCGGCTTGCGGGGAGGTGCCTCAGCCACTGGATTTGTCCCTAACACACGCACGCAAACACTAACCGGGTGTAGCAATTTCTTCACTAAGTTTGTAGAAATATTACTCTCCATCTGTTACCCAAAACAAAACCTACTCGACCCCACCCTGGCTACACTCGTGACAAAATAAAAACACGGGAAGTAAAACACTATACATCACGCCCGTTTGTAAACGGATGCTAGGACCCAGATGGCTGGGGTGGGCGACACGGGATAGCCAGCAAAACCGGGCCTTCCGCTCCCCATGCGCGAACCTCGGATTACTTAGTGGCCCCCCACAGCCAGGCGCTACACGCACACACCTACTGTGAATGCGAATGTAATTTGTATTTAATACGCCTGCTGTTTAGCCACGGTAGTCCGCTCAACCTTCTCAGGTTGAGATCGACTTGTGTTGTACCAGCAACTCTGTAGTCGAGAGGATGGTAAAAAAAATGAACTGGTAAAATCATGTTCATGAGCAAGTTCAGAAGTTGCTTTATTTCGAAACGAGCAACTGTTTTTTTAGTTTTAATATGATGCTGATAATATCAGAAAATTCAGTTTTTGTCTTCTCATGTTAATGCTGCTTACAGTCTGCTGTGCTACTTGAAAATATCAAAGTCCGAACATGCTATTTGTCAAGTAGTTTTTTTTGTTCAAGTCCACTTTTGGAGCCCACTTATTTAATTTGATTGCGAAAAGTAATTAAATAACTAAGAAACAGCAAACATTTATAAAAACTTTTTGATCGGGCCGAACTATAAAAAAGGCGGTCCTGGTAAATTTAATAAATTAATTTTTTCAGTCTCTTATGTTTAGTTTTTTAAATTGTATCGTAGCAACGATAGCGTAGCAACTAAGTTTGCTGCAGATTGTTACTGTTCACTTCGAGGCATACAGTCAAAGCCGAGCGGCTACATAATTGAAGAAATGACTTTGCTACTTTTAGCTTGCAGGTACGTTTATGTCATCAAAAGTGAAATGTGCGGATGAAAATAGTATTGCTAATGAAAAGTTATCATCCAACCAAACCTGATTTGTACGCCCCCTGCTAATCTAGTTATTTCAAATAGCATGTTAATTAGTGGTGTCAGCGTGCGTACAACTACATGAGAGCACGCTTGACCGTGCTACAAAGTACAAAGTTTAACACTTGTATCACAAAGTACAACACAACTATACCTCTGCGTGTAGTCCCGTGAAATATGTTCAGCGATATCATTTATTTATCAAGATTAATTAGGATTTATCTATATAAGACAATTATATATCAATGTATTGTAGACCTTTGATACGGCAGGTATATGAATATTGATGCGAAATCTTTACTCTTAAATGATCTTGGATAGCACTTAGGTCATAAACACAATTATATCATACCTGTCTTGAAAAAACAGTGCAATAACTAACGTCAATAACTAAGTGCACGCTGCTAGATTCACAGCGTGCATCTAGAATCTAGTTATTGCACTGCTGTAGGCGTGCATCTTAGTTATTGACTTATTGCACTGTATTTTTCAAAACAGATATAACATAAGTATGTTGAGTGTGCACTTAGCACCTATTCGCACTGACACGTGAAGCCCGCGAGCATAAACTCGTGCGCTGCGCGCACTCGTTCATGCACTTGGCGCTTCACGTTACAGTGCGTATAAATTACTGAGTGCACGCTACATCGTGCTATTTACACTTACACTTATTTAAACTTACACTTATTTAAAATTTCACAAGCGATTTGTTTTTCAGTGATTTTTTGTTCACTTTTCTCCTAACATCTGCTGCAGGAGAACAGAACGATCCTGTCAGTGATTTTGCCCGTAAGTAGTTTTGATTAATTTCTAAATTTATATGGAACCTTTTGAAAGTTCAAAAGTTTTTTCCCTCTAAGTTACAACTTTCTTTTTTCATATATACTTTTGTAAAATATTATTTATATAGTGTCTTAGTTACACAAATAAAACTTGGTAACTAGCAGTATTTTAAAGGCCAATTTACGCAATCGAACTTGCTCCGGACTGAACTTGTTCAGGACCTAGTCTTTGCTGCACCAGTGCATCATAGGCACCTTGTCGTCAGTGCTTCTTGAAAAGTCCTTGTCGCCAGAGCTCCATAAAAAACGTTTTTGTTATAAAAAAAATCAGCTAAATCCAGTTCTGTTTCAAATTTTGTCTGCGTCTGAATCTGCGGTTGCACATTCAGCCACTAGTAAAAAACCGTTTCAGTTCGACAGCGCATAAGCAACACACAAACGCTGGTTGAACAGAAACTATATAAACGTAGGCTAGTAGCGTGGAAATTTTTTTATACAATCAACTGGCTGCTGAACGCCAGATTCAATGCAAGTTCGCTAGAGCATTGAACTTTCGAGGCAGGTAAGGAACAAGTTTGGGGGTGGTTCGGAGTAGGTTCGGACCTCGTAGTTAAGTTCAAAGAGCGCTTTATACGGTGGAATGTACTCCGAACTTACATACTCCATCCCAGCTCCAGAGCAAGATCGGAGCAAGTTTGATCGCGTAAATTGGCCTTAAAATGGCGCATTGAATTTTTTATCGCCAGTTTTGGCGTTTTAGTCAGAGTTTAAGGTGTTAAGTTAAGAAATAGGCTGTTTGTTGCTGGTATAAATAAACTGAATATTTATTAAATGACGTTTGGGGCCGAGTAAGAACATAGAAAGGCAGACCTGAACTTTAAAATTTTATTTATCTTGAAAGTTCATTTTTTTATTTCTAGGCTGTCCAGCAGGACCTCCCAACGTTTGCGAGCCTGACATAAAAAATAGATTTTGTTCAATTGGTGATGTAGGATTTTTAGAAGCCAGGAAAATGTGCCACCAATTTGGCTATAGATTACCAATTCTGAGTAAAAGTTCATTACATTTGTTGCAGAATAACATTCCTAAAAAGTAAGCAATTGTTGTGGTCTATAACTAGAAACACACTATTTGTGTGTCTATGCTTATTGAAAAATTCTAACACTGGACACAGCTGTAATTTTTTAAATAATCGTGGACACATACCGTAAGCTGAGCTAACGTGATGTGGAAGTAAAACATCACCTTTTGTATATATGTAGTTTGAGTAATGTAAATGACTATTATTATTATTATTATTACGAGTGCAATGACGATTGAAGACGCGCATTCTTATTAAATGCTTACAGAAAATTAAATCGTTCTGAAACAAAAACGTGGCTAATTAATTACCAATACGTGTATAAATTTCTTGCAATAAAACATCTCTTGCCCGTACAGCGACTTGAACAAATTGGTTATGATGATTTTGACGTAAATTTTCCTCCGCAATACTTAACAGGCGGTATTATATTTGCCAGCGAAACTATAAACACCCTGTCAAAAGTCTATTTACTTAATTTAAATCAGATATGCAATTTTTCTAATTTAAGTCCTAACGCATATTGGGCGCATAACACCTTCGATAGCTCCTATAGTGGAAGTAGCACTCGTAACGCTAAAACATAAAAGCGCTTGAAACGACTGACTTTATTGAACAGGATATATAAAGTAATGTATGACTACTGTCCTGTATCAAATCCAGCTACTTTAGTTTTTGTAATGTTTTACAAGTCCATAACCAGTCACTACATTTTCCCCCTTGGTTTTAAAAGAGTTTGCTACTTATAAAATATAAATTTCGTTCATAAGTTTCTGAATAAGAATTATATCGGTTTGGTGGCTGTCGTTGTCGAGTAGTGCGGCGTATTCCAACAGGAACTGCATAATCATTGGTAGCAGGGTCAGGAATTGTTTGTTTTTGTAAATTGTCCTGTCGAGCCTGTGTAGGATAAAAACATGGGTGGAGTGTTTTTTGCGTGTTCGTTAGTTTTGTTTTACGTAACTTTCTAGCGTTCCATACAGATCCATCATCTAGCTTGAAAGTTTGACGACCTTTTAGTTCGATGATCTTTCTTGTTTCACCATAGCGTACGTTGCCTTTCTTAACGCTTTGTTTTTCGCATAGAACATAATCTCCAACCTGTAGGCCAATTTCTTTTTGTTCAGTTATATTTGTCTCTTTTTCTGTCTTTTCCTTTGATTTCGCAAGCAGCAGTATTAAGTTTTGTACAAACTTTCCACTTAAACAAATGGTCTGTAGGCGATTTTCCGTCGGTTAGAGGTGTCGATCTAATAGTGGCCAACACTTTAGTTAGTGCAACTTTCCAGTTATCGCCTGATAGGGTTTGGACTTGGAGACGCTCTTTCAAAACTCGGTTCATCCTTTCAACATTGGCATTTGCTTGTAAATTGTACAATGCTGTCAGATTATGGCGAATCTTCTGTTGTCGTAGATAACTAGTAAACTGAACACTACGAACTTGGGGGCCGTTATCAGGTACCAGTTTGTTTGGCGAACCAAATCTTGAAAATACTACGTCTAGGAATGACATGACCGAAGCTGACGTTACATTTGCACACGCTGCAGCTTTGACCCATCCGCTATAGTGGTCACATAGAACGATCAGGTATTTCAAGGTAACTGGTGCTGTAGAAAAAGGCCCCATTATACCAATGCCTAAGCGTTGCCATGGACCGTCTGGTTGTGAAACAGTCTCTGTAGCAGAAGAAATACGCTTGGCAGTTTTGTCACTTTCCTGACAGGGCCAGCAGTTGTGTATAATTTGTTCTACATGAGCATTCGTGCACGGCCACTAATAAGCATTACGCAACAGCTTTGTTTATTTTTGTTGCGCCCGGATGCCCATCATGGGCCAAATTCAGAGCTTCAGGTTTTGCAAAGGTCCCGGCAACACAAGCTTGCATTCTGCTTGGACCAGACAATCCGATACAAGAAATAGTTCTTCTTTGATTTGATGATAAGGCCAAAAGTATTTGTTAAGTTTCTTTTTGTCAGGCCAGCCTTTGATGACAAAGTTGCAAACTTCGGTCAATATTTGGTCCTTTTTGGTGTGTTTCCGCACCAAATCCAATAAACATGTTTGCTGTTCAACGTGAGCGATCAAATACCGGTCTTCAACGGAAGCTTTGGTTTTGGTTTCGGCTGATACTGGCAAGCGAGACAACTGGTCAGCTGTCTGATTCTTTGATCCTGGTTTATATTTCACGGTATAAGCATACTGCAGCAAGCGGGCTCGCCATCTTGCAACCCGCATAGGTTTGTGTCCTTTACATCTGGTATCTAAAAGAACAGTCAACGCTTGGTGGTCAGTTTCCAAGGTGAATGGAAAATCCCAGAGGTAAATGTGCCATTTTTTAATGGCCCAGACAAAAGCCAGTGCCTCTCGTTCACAGGTAGAGTATCGACGTTCAGCATCGTTTAACGATCGCGATCCAAAAGCAATCACATGATTTTTCCCGTCTTGAATTTGTGTCATCACCGCGCCCAGTCCGTAACCAGATGCGTCAGTAGTTACGGTCGTCATACAATCACATCGAAAATATGCCAGAATTGGTGATTCAGATATGAGAGTTTTAACTTTATCGAAAGTTTTCTGTTGTGGTTCACCCCAAGTAAAGGCAGTGTCCTGGCGTGTCAAACATCTCAGCGGCTCCACAATTTCAAAATAGTTTGGAACGAACCGCAAGTAATAGGATGACATGCCAAAAAAAGTTTTTTGTGTTTGCAGGTCAATGGGTGCAGGTGCATTCAGAATGGCACGAAGGGTTTTTGAACTTGGTTGAATTCCGTTTGCTGATAGCCGGTGTCCCAAAAATTTGAGCTCTGGTTGCGACAATGACATTTTTTAAAATTCTAGTCTTATATCTCGTTTTTCTAGCCGTTGAAGCACTCGGTGAAGACGTTTGTCGTGTTTCTGTTGGTTTCTGCCAGAAATAAGAATATCGTCTTGATATACAATAATACCAGGTATTTCGGCCAAAATGATGTGCATCATCTTTTGAAACGCAGCAGCAGCCGATTTTGACTCCATCGGTAATCTTCGGAATTGGTATACGCCGTCTTCTGTGATAAAAGCAGTGAGTGGTCAGCTCACGGGGTCTAGCGCCATTTGGAAATAGGCTTTGGTAAGGTCGAGTTTTGAGAAAATTTTTGCTTCTTTCATCACGGTGAGAGTTTCTTCAATGTTTGGCAACGGAAAACGTTCAGCAATGACAACTTTGTTAAGCTGTCGTAGATCAACGCAAAGGCGAACTTTTCCGTTCAATTTCAGAACCACTACAAGCCCGTGTACCCATTCCGCAGTGTCAATTTTATCTATAATTCCGTCTTTCTCTAACTTAGCTAATTCAGCAGAAACGTTTTTTTGCAGTGTCAGTGGTACTCTGCGGACTTTTTGACAGACTTGTGTAGCGGATTCCTGAATGCGAATGCGGTGGGTAAATACATTCACTTGTCCCAAACTACTCGAGAATAGTTTCGGATACTTTTGTTTCAGAGACAAACCGTCCACAGCATTGACACTAAGGGTAGTGCCAGTTTACATTCAGTCCCAAGTTTTTGATAATAGCACGACCAATTAAACATTTGATTTCTTTTACAACATTGAAATCAGCAATCATAGATCGATCAGCAAAGGTAATGGGAATTTTGCAAATACCATACAGTTTGAATGGTGTTCCCCCATAAGCGCTCAATTTTAAATTAGTTCGTATTAACGGTAAGTCAGCAAAATATTGTTCAAACTCGGTTAATGTCATAAGTGATCTGGCTGCACCAGTGTCAACCAGATAGGAGTCAAAATAGATACCACCTCAAAAACGTCACCAGCCGTGTTTTGCATGTGCAACCGACAAGCTACCTCTGCATGATCAGCTTCATGCCGTACCGTCAAAACATGAACTGTCTCAGTAGGTTCAATGTCATCTGACAGTTCTGAGCTAGACAGTGTCCGAACGTGTTTAGATTTGGTCGTTGAGCGTAGCTTGGCTTTGCACACACTTTGAAAATGTCCAATTTTTTGACAAAAATGGCATTTTGCTTTCAAGGCCGGGCAGTTTTTCTTGTCCTGCCAGTGGTTGCGACCACAACGCATGCAGTGCGGGGCATTGTCACTAGTTTTCAAGCGCTGCGGGTCAGAAAAATGCTAGTTTGGTCGAGGCCGTTGTTGTTTTATAGCGTTCATAGATGCGGGGCAACTGTTCATTGTCTTTGCAGCCTCAGCAGCATGCTCGAATTGGCATATCAATTGTAATGCTCGATCAGCATTCAATTGTGGTTCCACTAATAAACGCTCTTTAAAAAAAACGTTAGTTTTCGGCGCAAAATAATCACTTAGAGTTTGCAAAATTGCATCGACAGTTTCAGCATCCCTAGCCTCTTGTAGACCTGCTGGCGGACGGCGCGGTAGCGTCTGATAAATTCGGTGGGCTTCAGTACCGATGCATGTCAATAAAATTGCAATTTTCCTGCGCTCAGGAAAGTCCTCGGCTCCGACTGCGGTCATGTATGTCAAAAATCGAGACTTCCACTGAGACAACGGCATTGACGGTTCGCCAGGAGTTTCAAGATAGGCCGGTGGTGGACGCAAAACGTCCATGATTAGGGTTCAGGTAAGCAAAAACAAACTACTCGTCGCCAAATGAAACGACTGACTTTATTGAACAGGATATATAAAGTAATGTATGGCTACTGTCCTGTATCAAATCCAGCTATTTTAGTTTTTGTAATGTTTTACAAGTCCATAACCAGTCACTACAGCGCTTATAGCAAATTTGATAGTGCTTGTAGAGCAAATAGTGCTACAGTAAAAGCGGGATAGTGCTGCTATGCTAGGCTGTTTTGTTACACGCGTTCGTTATCGTCATATATACAATGGTAAACAAGCAAAGCCAATGCAAAATGGGCTTGGACATATCAAACTTATATTATCACACCGTGAAATGAAAAACCTGCTGCGCTGCAAACAATCATAACAGACAGAATGACCGAAATTGTATGCATCTATTATCGCATCCACAGGTGTGACATTTGGTTTTCTAAATGTCCGCTGTTTAGGGTACCGTTAAGCTTGAGAGGTCCCTGTATATTGTGTGAAACTGTGAGATAGTAGTGAGTACTAAAATGTGAACAATGTGTGATACTAAACCATTTGAGATAAAAAATGCAAGTCTGATTACTATTCTTTAGTCGAATATAGTTCGCAAAGTCAACCAACAGCAAACCCAGATACGTATGTATGTACAGCAGACAATAAATGCAGTCAACCACACATACCAACACAGCAGCAGCACAGACACATTTGGTGCACACACTCACGTTCACATACACCCGCACAATCAGATGAGTCAAAACGTACACAAACGCACACACAATACCTTCCAAAATACACGTTATTAACCGACAGACTTATTCTAAAGAAGCCTGCTGCGCTGGAGGAAAAATACAGCACAAAACTATTGCACGCGACAAAGTGGATAACCGTATAGTTTTAACCCACACTTCGGTAATTTTTATGCAAAACTCTAATTGTAACACATTACTAGACTCACGTAAGCTAACAAAAGAGCGAAGTTTTAGCAAATTCAAATGTTTGACCCGAAAGGACAAAGTTAGAATTCATTAGTCTGACTGAAGAATTTAATTCGGTTCAATAGTTAATGTGTTTTTAGAGCGAAGCTGTGGATCTTGGCTTACCGTGTCAACGATAAATCCTTCAACTATGTAGATGGGTCCTACGGGCCAATATATGATGATCAAAGTATTAATCTTGAAGTTGACGAATGCGTTGTCCAACATATTGAACCAAATAAGAAATTTGATGTTGACAGCCACAATTGCAAGAAAACACTTGGAAATCGTCAATTATGTGAAAAAAGTAAGTTTTGAAAAAATATAAGAAACTTAAGCTAGCTTTTGCAAACTTTCGTGCGAGTAGGCAAACGTCAAGTTTCAGAAAACGGACTATCGTCTCAGCTAGTTTTGTTGTTATGACTGTCAGCTATACCGATGATACACTGTCCTTACGAGGCACCGTTAAAATGAAACTGATCGCTGCTAGAGGTACTGTAGTTTTTTCCACCAATAGCACCTAGTTGTTTTAGAAACTGATCCTGATTTTAATTGCATGTACTTCTCGCAAGATTGTTGGACTACGACAAACTGGTGTTATGCTGATCGCTGTGCAAGAGACAGCTATAAAAGGGCGTGGCCCGGCAAAATTTGTGGTAAATGGAATTAATTTAAGCTATTACTTCATGACAACATAGTTCGTCATAAGCTGATACATATTGTTTTATTTTATTAATAATATAATAATTGAGTTTACTGTTTTTCACTATTAGTAAAATTTACACAATTATCTGAGTGGTTTTATAAAATTTTCTAACCAAAAATGTCTCAAGAAGTGTTTCAAACTATGACTGAAATTTGAATTTTTCACGAATTTAATTCCATTTTAAACATTTGAATTAATTTGAATTTGAATAATTTGAATCATTTGAAATTCTATGTCGAGTTATTGTAATTAATTCAGTTAATCTAATCCCGTTAATCTGAATTTGTGAAAAGCCCCTTAGGAAATAAAAGTCGTTGAATGCATTCAGACCTGAAAGATACAGCCCATAGGCCGCAGTGGTACTATATTTTGCAACTGTTTTTGCGACTATTTGGTAACACACTGCAGGTATTTGTAGGAGAAGACATCACACCACGTCCAGAATCAAAGTCAGGCACCAATGAAAATGCAACATGTTCCGCCTGCCTTGAACTTGAGTGTATAACTAATACAACAATAAAGGAGGTGAAAGCGAAAACCACTAATACTACTACTGCTGTTGCTCCAAAAACATCAAATATTGCACCACCGGTCTGCGAATGTGCCTTGCCACTTTCCAAAGGACAAGAAGCAGCTGTGGAGCTGATGATGTCTTTGGGATGCAACTTGGTGTTGGCAATTGCCGGCGTCTGTGTTGTATCGTTCTTGTACTTGAAGTGAGTACAAGTATTAGCAAGAGTACATAATAGGATGATCATAATATTATGTACTCTTGGTATTAGTGGTTAGTTGTTTTAGATTCATTCATTTACTTAGAATGTTATGATTCTTTTAAGGATAGTGTACGGACATTTATGTATAAGCTTGGAATATGTTCTGAGCAGGGATGTTTTCAGTTTTCGCAATCTTAATCAGTTCAGTTAATCAGTTAACTGATTAGGTTAAAATTAGATCAGTTCAGTTATCAGTTAATTTTGCAAAATTTTAATCAGTTCAGTTACAGTTAATTTAACTTAACTGTAACTGATAACTTTAACTGAAAATATTTTCAGTTATTTCTTTAAAAATGCTGGTTTCTTTTTCCGCTAATCCCGATATTTGCTAAAGTTTTCACGTAGTTTCTACTAAATTAGAACTTAATTAACTTCTAATTATTAACTATTTGATTACTAATATTTGAATCTACTCAAAACAAAAAACTTGGACAAAAAAGTTAAACTTTAACCGTAACTGAAATTAAAAAAGTAAGGGGTCTTACTTTAACTTTAACTTTAACTCCAAAAAAAGTTAGAGGTCTTACTTTAACTGTAACTTTAACTTAAATTAAAACAACCTTACTTTAACTTTAAATTAAAGTTATTTTAAAAAAACTTATATAAAAGTCGTTGATTTTTGGCTTACTTTGACTTTAACTTAAATTGATGCCTGCGCCTTACTTTAACTGTAACTTTAACTTAAATTGAAGCATTGGCCTTTACTTCAACTTTAACTTAAATGAAATGGTTTGACTTTTTTGCCCGACGAAAAACCTTTTGTCAACATGGGATCAAACATTTTATTTCAAAACGAAAACTTTAAACTTCTGTTTCTGTAACAACTGCCAAGTTGCAACTGTAAAGCCCGGTTCATACTTCGTGTTTTGTGTTTTGTGTTTTAGTGTTTTCGTGTTTTTGTGCTTTTTATTTTGTGCTTTCTCGGTTCATACTTCGTGTTTTGTGTTTTGTGTTTTCGTGCTTTGTGTTCTCCGGTTCATACTTTGTGCTTTTGTGTTTTGTGTTTTTGACTTGTGCTTTTGTGTTTTTGCAGTTTATACTTCGTGTTTTTGTGTTTTCGTGTTTTGTGCTTTTGTCTTTTGTGTTTTCCGGTTCATACTTTGTCTTTTGTGTTTTGTGTTTTTGATTTGTGCTTTTGTGTTTTCGGTGTGCTTTGGATGTGTTTTCGAAACATGGGCAATGTTCATCTTTTCAAAATGTGTTTTTGTGTTTAGCCAATCAAAGTTGGCTCTTGTTCTTATCAAAGTCTTCATTAATACTATGTAATGTAAATTCACGAAAACTTTTATCTTTTTTTGGGTTTTAACTATAAAGTTTTTTGAATTTTTATAGTGCAATATTTTTGAATTAAATAATTAATAAACAAACTTTTTAATAAAAATTAAAAAATGTGACGTCAGACTAATTAATCAATAAAATAAAATAAAACAATGTACAAACAAAGGTTTTTGAAATAAAGGGCTCAATGGATTATACCTACTTGACAGCTTAATCTGATTACAGGATAAGAACATGTGGCGTGTGCTTTGTGTTCATGTGCTTTTGAGTATAAACTGGATAGTGCCGAGCACAAAAGCACAAAAACACAAAAGCACCCTGAAAAGCACAAAACACAAATGTTCAACATGATTCCAAAAACACAAAATTTTTATGTCTGAAAACACAAAATCAAAAGCACAAAACACAAAACACAAAAGCACACGCAAAAACACAACTTTCGGACATGAATAGAAAAGCACAAAACACTGGGTGAAAACACAAAGCACAAAACACTAAAAACACAAAACACAAAACACGAAGTATAAACCGGGCTTAAATGACATGAACTGTTGGAAGAATGGGTGCAAAGCAATGCCCAGAATAGAATAAAACATAAAACAATGAATCAAATAAAATAACAGGCAGAACCTTAAATGGTTCTAAACTGGAAATTCAAGTCTGATCATTGATTTCATTGGCGTTTCGTCCTTTCAATGCTTTTAGCGACATTTCTACAGAGACAAAAACTTGAAAATCATTGCAAAAAGTAAACAAGCAGAACGCCACAAAGGATTTTATGCATGTTTCGACGCATAACTGAAAATGATTTTCAGTTATTGCGTGTAACTGAAAAGAATATCAGTTAACTGATTTCAATCAGTTTTTTACAACCGAAGCAGTTCAGTTACAGTTAAGTTAACTGCTTTTAGGAATAGTGCAGTTAAGTTATCAGTTTTTAACTGCTTTTCAAAATCAGAGCAGTTCAGTTATCAGTTATTATCAGTTAACTGTAACTGCTTAACTTTAACTGAAAATGAATCAGTTAGCAGTTAACTGAAAACATCCCTAGTTCTGAGGTAAATTAGACTAAATTAACTAAAGTTAGGGTGGGTTAGATGCGTTAACAAAAAGTTCAAAAAATTGGCACAGTAATTATGAATCCAAAATTAGGTAAATAATCAAAAGAATGAAACGTATTAAGTTAATGAAAAAGGAAGCAATCAATAATAGCTAATACCAGATTGATGATTGATGATGAAATACAGCAAATTCTTTGTAATATGTAGTATGCTTAGATTAATATTTTGCCTAAATTTGTTGTTTTTGTTGATATCAAGTTTATTGCTCTAAGTTTCAGAGACGACACAATAGAGCGTTTTTTGCACATGAATGAAGAAATGGCGTTTATTCTGGCGCACATTCTAATTGCCAAAAATCGACACAAAGTTGATAACGAGGTATAAAATGTGTATAATATTATTGATATTGTAGACATACATTATAGTTATGATTACTCAACATTTATGTACCTACTATGACACGCCATGTTCTTAACTTTGACATGTCATTTGTACATTATCTAAACATCCAAGGCTGTAAACAACAGGAAAAGTACATCAAAAGTGTCAAATCCAAGATTGGAGGCTGTAACAAAAAAAGGATAAGAAAATCATGTGTTCATATTTGTTAAAAATTTGCTAAACTTTATCACATTACACATTATTATATTTAACATGAAGTATGCCTGAGTTTATCAATGGTATGCATTATGGAAAAATCCTGCCTACTCCAACTTCAAAGGCAAAATCGAGACTAATTCTAGAATCGATCTGATGTAATCGTACCAAATCCCCTGATTTCGCACTTACAATTGTTACAAGACAAATAATATTACATAATAATAATAACAACCAGTTCCAGGCAAATTTATAGTAAAGTTTTGGTAATTGTACTTATGTACATGGTCCATTCTTGTACTTTAAATGTTATAATTATTAATTGCAGGTGTATTTTAACGAAAACAAACTGTATTTTAGATGATATGCAAAGTGACAGCTATGGGGCTGCAATTCAGCTTTTTAGCCTTGTTTTCGTTTTTTGCTCTGGAAGCGCTGCACAGTTTTTTGGTGTTGTCGAACACAGTCAGCAACGGTCAGATTGCTGGGAAGAGAGTGTTTTTTCTTGTTGGTTGGGGCTCAGCAGCCTTGATTACTCTGATAACTGCTGCGACAGCCATGGGCCATTACCCTTCCAAGTTTTCGTACGTTTTTATACTGGTCGCTGGTTTTTTACGTTTTTAACAAGATAAACTAAACTAATTTGAATATACCATTGCAGTTGCATTGTTGCAATTTGTGTGAACGCATGTTAAAACACCCGAAAAAGTTATAGTAAGCAATTTAATTTGTCAGAATTCATTTATTCAGTGTTTTTTTCTGTAGAGAAAAGAATTACGTTTTAAAAATGAAGACTATTTATGTATCTTTAGGATTTCGCAAACACTTGAAAATATATAAATTGAAGTTGTAATTTACATGGACTTTCAGGTTTTTGAGTATAAAATTTCTACGGAATTTCCATGTAACATCATGAATGTGCTGTCTTCAGCTCTGCTTGTTGCATGTTTTATAGGGCAATTTCTAAAATAGATTTAACGGATTAGATTAAAATTTGTTTGTTCTTAAAAAAGCTAAATTCAATCATAATTTAATCTTTAAATCTATTGGAGAATTTGGCTTCAAAATAAAAGCAAGTACTCCATAGATCAACTAGGATTTTGCTTTTTTTATTTTTATATTTTTTTACTTTAATATTTTCTATTTTCAGATGCTGGATCAACTTCGATCACAACATTTGTCTGGCTACTTTGGTTCCGATGGGCGTTTACATTCTGGCTTGTTTGATTTTGGCTGAAACGGCTGGATCTAACAACAATCGCAAAGTTCCTTTGACATCACAGCGACAGTGGCGGTCTGTTAGGTACTATTAAAATTAAAAATTTGAAATTAAAAAAATGAAGATCTTTTGGTCAACTTGACGGAAAGCAAACTGTTTGTTGTGTCTACATACCATTATGTGACTACATAGGGTGGGATTCACAAAGCGCGTTTAACTTAGACCCAGTCTAAGTCTTAGACTGCGTTTAAACGCAGTCTAGCTAAACGAACGTTTAGACCCAGTCTAAGTCTGCATATGATTAGCGTGTAAATTTTGTTCTATCTTCGTGTTCTAAATGTGATTATGTTCTATTCCTGATTCACGAGCTCAGTCTAAGTTAAACGTTCGTTTAACTTAAACGCCGGCTAGTGTTGAATTTAGACTAGCCTTTTGGCTAGTCTAAGGTTAGTCTAAGTATTTTTCATTATTTTATTTAAGTATTTTTTAACATTTTTTATTTTTATAGTTTTAATTAGATCTTATTCAACTTATAGGCTAATAATATCGTGTATTATTATGTTTATTTTACTTTTTAGCTGCTAGTATACGTTCATAAGACAGTTAATGTGGATGATCTAGTTTTATAATAATAAAGTTTTGTTTGCCATACTGTTTACTTATTTATTTGTTGCTATTAACAGTTTATAAAGCTCTAAAGTTAGTAAACTCAACTACCTAATTAACTTAAATTGATAAAAATGATTAAAAATTACAAAAATTACTGAAGTAATAATTAATAATAATAATAATAGGCACTGAGCTTTAAGCATCATCATACCAACTATAAACTGTAGCTTAATGCTGTTGCGTCATCTTTGCTATTTTAGCCTGCAACAAGATAGCTTAAGTTTGAGGTATTTTCAAGGTTGCTGTTGTAATAGTTTCAATTAATGTCAATTTTTAATTAACATAATTGTATGTTAAATAGTAAATTAATTATCTTATTTACCAATCGTCAAATTTTCTTTTTAACTACGTAATTAACTTGAATTTTAAATTAACTTTTATCAAAAAGTAATTTCATTACCTAAATTGATAGCATTGTCCGTACGTATTAAAGCAAAATGTTCTGCAATAGAACTGAAAAAAGAATCAAATAAAGAATTCTGTTAAACGAGTCCGTTTAACTTAAACGGGCTTTGTGAATCACGTTTAGACTCGGTCTAAACGTTCGTTTAAGTTAGTCAAGGTTTCAATTGAAATAGAACATGAAAATCAGATGACACACACTAATGATATCAATCTCTGTGAATCATGTTTAACTTAGACCAACGTTTTAGACTGCGTTTAAGGTGGTAGTTGCGTTTTCGAGGTTTTTGTGATTTCTATGTAAACTTTGCGCCACCAGTACTCAAGTTATAAGTGACGCCTGAGCATGAATTTTTAGGACAGTACTGTAAAGGTCAAAATCCCCAGGCATGTCTCTCACTTTTTCGAAATTTCACCTGTGGACGTTTTTAGAGTGTTTTAATTACAAGAACATATCTTAAATTTTCGGTGCGTTTGCTTTTCAGCTATTTTCTCAGTAACTTGACTAGTTATTAAAAAAGTGGGGGACATGCCTGGGGATTTTAAACATGTCAAAAACCTTACTAACGTTCAGCCCCAACAGGTAAGCGTATGATTCAGAGCTGTGGCGCAAACTTTTTGTAAAAAATGGTAATATTTGGGAAAGGACCTTTCTTTAGTCGCTTATACTGGAAACAATATCACAGGTTAAATTTCAATGCATGGCATACATTTAGGAAAGATATTGTTCTACCTAATGCAAAAGACCGCTTGTGATTTGAGTTTGTATACGCTGAGCTATGGCTTTGCAAAAAAACACCTAAAAACGCAATTACCCCCTTAAACGCAGTCTAACTTAGACTGCGTTTAAACGCGCTTTGTGAATCCCACCCATAGAGTTTAAACATGACATGAAATATTTAGCTATGATTAATTTAGCTATATTTTAGTTTAGCTGCATAAAATCAAGAGTACATAACAGCGTCTCACTCTATATAGAAGAAGAGTGAGACACTCTCCAGCCTGCCTGTGTTCTAGCACAGGCAGATGCGCCGGTCGTTTTCAGGTTACATGTTGACATTCTATGCAACATGTGACTGGCCAATCAGAAGCGAGCTTCTATTCTCTGATTGGCAGACGCCTGTGCACGTGCTCCAATCATAAAACGGGATAGGAATACATAAAGGTTAATAACTCATTATTTAATCATAGTCTGCTTGTGAAAACATTAAAAAAGGTTGGTAAATACCTTTGAGGATACTTTGGCAAACTTTTAGCGAAATTGATTGAGAAACTTTGAAGAAATTCAGAAAAGTTTAGATCTCAAAAGTTTCTCAATCAATTTCGCTGAAAGTTTGCGAAAATATCCCTAGAGGTATTTGCAAACCTTTTTTAATGTTTTTGCAAGCAGACTATGAACAAATAATGAGTTATTAAGCTTTTATTCCTATCTTAATGCTTATCAACGCATCAGCGATTATATACTAAAGTGTGTTACGCAGGGAATCTACACGCTGATTGGCCAGTTACATGTCGCATAGAATGTCAACATGTAGCCTGGAAACGACCAGCGCATCTACCTGTGCTAGAACACAGGCAGGCTGGAGAGTGTCTCACTCTTCTTCTATATAGAGTGCGAAGCTATTATGTACTCTTGATAAAATGTAGCGCGTAATATGTAAAAATTGAAAAAATTTAAGTCTAAAGTCTATGTTCGAAAAAGTCTATGTTTGCAAACATTAAAACAAACATTTGCATAAATGAACACGATTATTGTTTTGTTTTACTTTTATGTTGTCCAAAAGAATAAAATTTGTACAGTGCTCAAATGGAAATTATAGAACAATAAAAATGTAGAAAAATTTCACATTTCGAAAAAAGTTGTGAAATAAAAAAATAAACGAATAAATATTCCATTATCAGTAATCAGTCCTATACAAAATGCATTAAAATTTATTAATAAGTTACTGTTTAAATTAGCTATTTCTAACGATACACTAATAACAGATGAAAAATTACTAATAACTGATAACTGATAACGGCAGCCTGCTCTGATTCAGGAGCAACCAACTCAGTTTGGTCTTGGTGACGTTTGCGAATGTGGTGTCGTTTGTGTTTGGCGCATTGGCGGTGTACCGCGTGGACGCAAAGCTCTATTCCATTAGCTTCATTGCTAATATCGTGGCCGTTTTGGTGATGACCTTTTTCCATGCAATGGGGAACAGTGTGGTAAATTTGTAGAAATGAGGCCCGGTTCCTACTTGGCAGAAATAAGAAATAATAATTAAGAAATAAGAAATAGAAATGAGAAATGATGGGCAGAAATAAGAATAAGAAATAAGCCCATTTCAAGCTGTTTTTTGATTGGCTGGGCAAATTTAGGCGGGAATTCAAAAGTACGTATGCAGCAGAACGTTCGTACAGAGCGATATTTGAATTGTCCAATAAGCAGAAAAGAAGGCGTGGCTCAGCGTCGCAAGCTTCAACTGTTGTATATACAGGGTCCCACCCTTGTTGACCTAGCCATTTTATGGTCCGTTTGGCATTGAGTTTGTAGTCACGTTTGGTTGTCCTAGTAACGAGCGCGCAACTAAGCCTAGAAGCCACACATTTAGTCGTTATCTTAAGAACCTAAATTTAGTCTAAACAGTAGTTTAATTGTATTCTAATTATGTTGTGAGATATATTCTGAAAGGGGGAATTGAGTTTGAGTCTAAAATGGGAAGTTTGAATGAGTGCAAAAAGGAGTGCAATGCAAGCTAGTTGGTTGGCTTGTTGGGAACCATGATGGCCGGTCGGGTTTATCATTAAGGGGGCAAATTACGGGTTTGTATCCGAAACAGTTTTGGACGTAGAAGACCGTCGGCCTGAGTGAGAGGTTTCATCAGTATTGGATCTCTATTGTTATTTATAGTTTTCATGGTCCTGCTGTACAATTGATTCCACTGCCCAAATTATTGTGTAAATTGGCCTTGCGAAATAAAGCCTTTGTTTTAGTTGTTGTCCGGGTTTAATGGCCTAAGGTTTGTTCTTGTGTTCGTGTTACTAGGGCCCGTATAGGTACTACTTAGAGTGCTCCCGAACCTGTTACTGAGCGATTTCTAGACCCGTAGCTTCGACGCTCTCAGCGTCAAGTTGTTATTACTGCGCGCCTTCCGGCATAGTTAGGCACCGGTCACGGATATTGAGATAGCCCGCCAGCTCACGCGGATGACTTAAGACCGGGGGCCGCGGTATAACACAACCAACGCTTTTGATTGGCTAACTCCTTTTTTCTTATTTCTCAAGTTAAAATGAATTTAACTTTTAGAAATAACATTTTAGAAATAAGGTTTGTTATTTATGAAATAACAAAAGCTTATTTCTGCAATCTGCAGTGGTAATGCCCTTTTATTTCTGAAATAAGGCCTTAGTTCTTATTTCTGGTTACTTATTTCTTATTTCTGCCCAGTGGGAACCGGCCCTGACATCGTGAAGTATGTATGTCTAACCAATGTAAAAACCAGTGAAAGACCAGTGAAGAGTGAAACTCTTTTCAAAGTTTAGCAAACAACTGCTCAACATATTTCCGTTTATTTACAGATGCGTAAATTGTATAACTTGTATAATTTGTTTCATTTAAAAATAGTGAGTTGTGTCTGTGTTGATTTATCACAAATTGTACAATGGTTGAGAAGAATATTAAAAATTTACCAACTTTTAGCAATGGCGGTTAGAACAAAAAATTTTATTCACGATTTTAAAAAAATAAACGATGTGCTACCTAACTGCGATGAAAAAAGTTTAGACCGAAATTTTCTAAAAGTAACGTGTTTCCAACCCCAATGAATTTTCTCCTCAGTTTAAAACGCAAAACATAAAACTAGAAGGATTTTTCAAATTTTCTAAATGAACGAAAAAGCTCAAACCATAGGTAGAAAACAGAACACAAAACACAAAACACGAAGTACATATGAACCAGTTTTAAGATTACCAGCTCGAACTAAAAATTGTTAACGTATCACGTTAATCACTCATTTTATCAATTACCATGTTCGTCCATTATTTAAATTTTTTTATTGTAGATATACTCAAGAGTTTTTACTTGTATTTTTTAGGTTCAAGCTGCCGTGATAGAGTTCTGGAAATCGCTGAAGAAAAAATGCTGCTTTAGAGGAAAACACGGCAACAAAAAACCAAGAGCGACTTAAGAAAAAGGTGGAATAAAAAAACAGAACAAAACAAAATATAAAAATAAAATAAAGGATCAAAACAAAAAACAAAATTGATCCATGTATGCATAACATTTTTGAGTATTGTAGTAATGTGGTAAGCAGATGTACTACAGATACTGTCAGTAAGATTTGCGTTAAAAGCGAAAAAACGGAGGTGTGACAACAAATGTCTATACTTTTGTGTTCACTGTTTTTTATTAACAGATGTTGTATGCTAATGCAACGCACTAATGCACTAATGCACTGATGTTGTATTGTATTGTCGTGGTATTTTGGCAAAGGTTGCGATATAGTTTGGTCAGTAGGTATTAGTGATGTGGATCGGATCGGATCGGTCCGAAATTTTGATGCCGATCCGATCCGGATGCTTGATTGGCGATCCGATCCGATCCGATCCGATCCAGGCCCGGATCGGTCGATCCGATCCGATCCGCCGATCCGATCCGATTAAACATTACGTAACCTTGATGAAAGCTAAAAAATCTTTTGTAGAATTATTGTTAAGTATATATAACTTATTATAACGAGTATAGATATTGCTTTAAAAAATTTAAAGAGTTTGTATATAAATGTTAAGATGGCAATTTTGTAATGAGAGCAACTTAGACAATCCCACGACCAAAAATTTTGATATTAATTGGAATGGAACTGTCTTAACAATTTTGGGTCACTACCGCAGGTCGTAGATACCCACGGGTTGGGTTGGGTTGGATCGGAAAATTTGAGCCGTGGGTCAACCTTTGGGCATACACACCCACTTCAGGCTGCGCGGATCGCTGCATTTTATCAAACCGGCGAAAAAATTCTGAAATTTTTTCACGTATTCAATCTAGTGGCGGATCTAGGAATTTTTCATGGGGGGGGGCTCGGACCCAGATAGGACCCCTGACCAATAGGCCCCATTTTTTCGACATGAGCTAAAATGCACTTAATTGCTATTTTAACGCAAAAAACGACGCATATTAGCATTTTTCAGTCAAAAACAATGCTTATTTTTGACCACAGCAGCATCGAACGTAAAATTGGAGCTCAAAGAACCGAAAATTGCAAAACGGTGCGCCGGCAAAGGTCCAGAAGCTAGCCAATCTGCAAATTTTTTGACATTAGATTTTGTAATTTACTAAAAATGTCATTATTGTAACAATAAAACTGCTAAAACGACGGTACAGTGTATTACGCAATTACAATTTAAATAGGTATATGAACATGCACATGCAAAATAAAAGCAAGGAACACTAAGCCAAAAACTTGCAGGGGTCTGGGGGCGGCAGCCCCCAGAAAAAAACAGGGATGAGAGTTTTAAGATTGCTTTGGAAAAATTGTCAGTTAAAGCTTTTCTGTTGAAATTTTACAGAAAAATAGAACAAAAGTTGAGGTTTATTTTAAGCTACTTGTACTACTTTTAAGCTTGTAAAAAATGGTTGAAAAAATGCTGGATTAAAGTGCTGCAAACTTTAAAGTCGATTTTCTCATTTTTTTCAACTTTTTGTAAGTTAGCCGGCTGTTGTTCCAGGGTACCGATATGGTCTATGCATACACTGTACGCTGTCGCTAGTATAAAACCGATATTTTTATAATTTGAGCAGTGGTTATACTTGTGCGTTTGATTGATCGCTCGAAAAGATTTTGAAATTACGCAAAATTTTTGGCAAATTACGAAATTTTGTGGTCGAGACTCAAAATTTATACTACCGATCCGGATCGCCGATCCGAAATTTTACAGCCGATCCGATCCGGCGATCCGATCCGGCAAATTTAGCGATCCGATCCAATCCGATCCGACCCCCGGATCGCCGATCCGATCCGATCCGACGATCCGATCCACATCACTTATGTATATACGTTTAATTTATACTTTCCAATCTCAAATAATTTGGTACCGAATAGGTGATCTCAAATTATAAGGTGATTTGGTATATTTGTTTGTATTAATGTAATGCATCAATGCGTACTTGTGTAAGAATCATAAAAACGTATTCAAGTGTTAAAACAAAAAATGTACTGCTTCATTAAGAAAAGAACAAATTTCAGCCATCAACAGTACATAAAGTTAGCTGCTAAAAACTGTAACAACTTTCACAAGCAAACGGTTTGTCAGCTCTGTCCGGATTCGTTTGGTGGACATACTGTTTGGTGATAAAATTTCCTGAAATCAACATTAGCGCCGTTAGCGATGCCATTATTCACATTTTGATTGTTAATATAATTTAGTTCTCAGGTGAATACGAACTATCGTATCATCAATCTGAGAAAATGTCTGCGATGTCTACAAAACCATTAACAGGTCGAAAAAACAGGTGTTTTTGTTGTTTAATAATTGATACAGTTGATTATATGGTATTATCATTAATTAATGAAGGCTATACCTTATGTTTCACTTTATTGAACTTGTTTGATTGTGCCGCTTTTTGTACGTGAATAAATAGTCTTCGCTTTTATGTTGTTCATAGCACACAGCTACAATTCTACTTTAACCCTTTGACTCGCATTGGGAACCTCAGGTACCACACATGGTGGATGCCGTAAAAAAGGCTATAAATCTTGGCTAGCTTATTCTAGTCAACTGATCTTCGACTTGTTTTTTCAGAAATCGCAGATCTTTGCATTTATGGGCCCAATTTTAGTCCTGCTGCCACACAAAAAAACCTATGCTTGATTAAGCACTGTGAAAATTTGACTTTTTTTCATCGCAAAAGTAGTATTTTCTTTCCAGCCTCATTATGATATTTGATCGCAACTCTGGCAGTCTGCTTTTTGTGCATCAGATAGAGCGGAAATTGTAGTTTATTTTTAGCTGTCAACTATGTATGATAGGCGCACGGTTGCTGTGTTAATACTCTAGGGTGAGGTACATATTATGCCTGAGCGATGGCGCAAAATTTGCACAAACTTTCATCTTTGAGCGCTTATAACACAAAAACGGTGCGTCCTAGACCCTTAGTCGGCTGATTATGTTTTGTTCACCATTAAATTGTCTATCGAATGGTGGTTTCGCCAGCTCTCTACGACGCACGTAGCTCGAGCAATGGCCATAAAACTGGAAGGTGTCAAAGTTTGGCTGCCTAGATAGAGAACCTCTGGTCGTCAAAGGGTTAACCAGTGTATCGTGAATTGCCGATTTGGCAGAAATTTCGGTATAGTTCAACTTTTTTAGTAAATTCTGCTTCAAATTGCTTATTTTTGAGCTTTTGGACCCACAATTTTACTTATCAGTTTTTCCTATAAATCAAATAACGAGCACTACTATAGATCTAATTAATTTACTTATTGTCCATTCATACTTACAGGTGTCAGAAAACTATAGAAAAACATATCCGCATTGCTTATCTGATAGCATATTAGAGTAAGGTTTCTGTAGAAATCTGTAGGTTTATCAGAAATTAGACCTACCTAAATTAGACCTATCAGAAATTGTATGTAGGCTGTCAAAAAAATAAAACTACTGGCATGCCTTGCTTAATTTTGCCGTTATGGTAAATACCTAATACTGTCTGTCGTCATGTGACAAAATTAGTCAACAAAGTGCTTGTTTTCTTGCAGAATCGTCACCAATCGCATCCAGAATTTCACTTATTCGTCAGCAATGCTTTATGCTTTGACAATATCTCTAATTATGCTAATCCAGCTATACGGTTCAACGGACATTGAACAAATCTGCGGGGGCAGGGGTTGGAAAGGTTCCACTGCTGGCTGCAATCGATGCTACAGCCCCCCCTGTCGGGATCGGTGGAGTGTGCAAGCTGGTTCCCTGGGCTGCACGAATCAGCGTTGTCTGCCCCCTCTCAACGACAATATACCGCTCTGTTATTGCCCCTATTACGTTAATAACCAAGGCGACTGTGTGTCAGAAGACAACTGTGATGATTGAAATTTATATTTGATTTTGGTGATTATATAAATAATATAAATTGGATTGTGGTTATTGTATAGGTAGGTATGATCTAATATATGGTGTGCGTTGATTGATGAAAGACTAGAAATTAGAGTGTTAGTAGTATTTCACGCATAAAGACTGTTACATATGTCATTCCCAATAAAACAAGTTAATATTGTCAAGCTTTGTTTATTTTTCGTGTTGGCTCATGATTTCTGCTGTGTATTCACTATTCAGGTTTGAGATCAAATAGAACCGAACTAAAAAACACCTCATCTCCTTAAAGTTTTCCCGGAGATTTATTTTTTTTGACACACGAAATATGATACATAATCACCACGCTTTTCTATGTTCAGAGAAAGCTGCCATTGTCAAATGCCCTTGCCCCTTGCGTTATGTACATAATATGTACACGGTATAAGTCTGCAAATAATGATGCCCTTATACAGTACCGACCAAAATTACATACTTGCTACAGACTCCAGAGTCATAACGGAGCTGTCCGGAGTCAAAGTAATATTAACTTTATACTTTGATTCTGAAGTCAAGTGGCTCCACTCCACTCCACTTTGACTTCGGAAGTTCGGAGTCTGTTGCAAGTAATTTTGGTCGGTACTGTATATTAAGTTGAATAGGTTAGAACTCAGGTCGATTAAACAACGATCCTCCAATTCAAAACGATATCTTACATTCGGTCGGCGGTTAACGGTCTATCTATACCTACTGGGTTGTGGCTCCAGAGTTGCAAAAGTCAGGGTACGCGTTGGGTAATTTTGACCCATATCCACCACTGTTTAAATTACAACTTTATTGACGCAA
>JASANF010019312.1:0-61633 GCA_030248245.1 Trissonchulus sp. WLG1_4 | reverse complement strand
TAAACAAGCCCAATCTGCGGCAAAGTCTTCAGTAAGTGTAAAGCATACACTTTCAAGTACATTGGCCAGAGGCCATCGTAAACCTGTTGGGTCAGTTATTTGATTCACTTCAGTAAAAGTGATTCAGTTTTTGTAAAAACCGTATAATTTTGCAGCCACCAAAACTGCAAAATGTCAGTAAAAATGTTTTAAATACTGAAGTTTAATCACTGTATATTATGTACTCCGCAGCCATTCTTATTGAAAAAGTTTCAATTTCAACTTGGTCTGCTTTTGCGTCACTTTTGAAGCAGGCAACACTGTCAACAGTGGCATACGATCAAATAGAAGTGTTTTTTTACATTGATGTAAACGCACAACTTTTTAGGAATCTGAGTGGTTGAGTGGTTAGTGTGTCAGGTTTCTAACCATGAGGTCACTGCTTCGATTCCTAGCGCATCATTCTTTTCTTTTACTTTTGCATTTTCGCCTACCATGCCAGAACATCTAATGTAAGAAGACAAGTGAAAATACAAGACATTTGGTAGTGACAGATGCACATGTACGGTAGAAGACGTGTAAAACACACCCCGCACATAAACACTTTAACGCTAGCAGTGTGTTAAGATGCCAAAATCAAAATTAAAGACCTGTTGGGCTGTGGCCCAACAGGAAAAACGTCTGCTTACCACTTGCAAGGCTGAACACAAAGCCAACCAAAATGGCAGACAGAAGCAGAGCACGCATTGTTGTTGAAAATAGTTTATGCTAAAATTAAAATTGAAATTAATTTTAAACTATTTTTAGTGTTTCAGCACGTAATTAAGTACTTCTGATACGAAACAGTTTTCACACTGTACACTTACTTGGAAATTTTCATATCTGCTTTTCTGTAAACTTAAAACACTTTAAAAAAGTCGCCTAGTTTTTGTTTCTTGTTTTCTTTATTGTTCCTGATGTATCATTTTTGTAGATATAAATGTAAATCCTTTCTCAACCAACGGAAGTGTTTCAAAACTATGTGGATTTGCTAAATAGTTGAAAACAAGTATACGGAAGGGCAAAAATTTAAAAAATTGTCAGTTTTAACTGCAATCAGGCTGTCAACTTTTACAGCTTGCTCTTTTTGTAAGCTGCGGCCTTCTAGGCGGAAATTCTGCAAGCCGCCTTGGCGAAACTGAGTTCTTTGTGCTTCAGCTAAAACAGTACCGTCTATCTAACATGAATGAACCATCTGATATTTACAAAAGCTTTCGATGCTGATTGCTTGAAAGTTTGACTGTCAACGACTAACAAATCAAACAGCCCATCAGCAATAAACTGTGTTTTGATTTTTCTAAGTTGCGTTGCACAACAATTCATTCTGCATTTGTGGTATATTTAATGACGTTTAACTAATATACGGTGATCTGTAATTTCCTTAAAATTATTTGCAGAGATTGATTTTTGATTTAAAATGTTTTCGTGGTCCTCTTAACAAATTAATTACGAAAATTTAAGTTGATTAATTTGTTCTGCTTAAGTGTGAACCGTACTTTTCGCAGTTAAGGTGGTAGTGTCGCCAAAGCAGTTTTGCTCATAGGTTGCAAAAAGAGAGCTTTTTGCTTTGAAATTGTACGTTCACTGAGATACTAGTAAAATGATATATGATGTTAAATAAATACTACCAGACACTATATTACCAATATCTACCAATATTTTGAACCAATCACCATTTGTAAGCCAGACATCACACAATAGAGGCATAAAAGTTCAGAAAATCAAGCCAGATATCAGATTGGCCAACTTGTGAAGTACATGTAACGTTTTGACGCACAATGTTTTGTCACAAATAAGAAAAATGAAAAATGAAGCTTCGTTTTTCTTTAGATTTCAAAATAAGCTTCTAGATTTTTTACAATTTATCATTATTGTTGTGAGTACTTCACAGTTTCCGCAGTTTCACAGTTCAAACATGTATTACTCCGCAACCACTCAAGCAATTTGCACTAAATTTTGCGTGCATAAACTAGAGCATATGTGCTATTAGTCTGTGAAAACAATCTAAATAAAAAGTTTTATAATTGTGACGAAATTATCGAATGTGAATAGGTTTTCAAAACGTCATTTTTCCGACTTTGCGACTTCACTACTTATATGCTGCATCAATTTTGCTGAAACTTATGAAATTATTTGCCTTGAAACATATTTTTGAAATATATAAAG
Source organism: Trissonchulus sp. WLG1_4 (assembly GCA_030248245.1). Classification (NCBI taxonomy): domain Eukaryota; kingdom Metazoa; phylum Nematoda; class Enoplea; order Enoplida; family Ironidae; genus Trissonchulus; species Trissonchulus sp. WLG1_4. The sequence continues at coordinate 59,449 of JASANF010019312.1, read as the reverse complement.
AACAATGACCTATCTTTCACTGAAAAAGTTTTATAGTTGCGCAAAGTTGACTGCTTTTGCGACACTACCCCCTTAACTAAATTTCAATTGAATACCTTATTTAAGCTACAACTTCTTTCTACAAAGCATGCTCAATTAACGCTATCGAAATACTGAAATTTCAAAGTCAGTCCGTTTCCGCCTGGATTTGCTGATACACAATATATATTATAGGTGATTAAACCATCAAAATTCTATTTACAGAAACAGGCAAAAATTAATAGGTGTTTTGGCTTTGCATGCATTCGTTATCAATTTAATGCAGTTGCTAAATTAAGTAAATATAAGGTAATAACCTTAAATAAATTAAATTTTATATAAATTATACCATTTATTTAATTTATTTAAATGCATCATGTGTCACACATTAAGAGATTGTAAATAGCCAATGAAATTTATTTTTATTTTAGTTAAATCAAATATTAAGGATAAGAGCTGCAAAAGGTTGATCAGTAAATACCAGAAGTAATATTTCGGTGCCCGCAAAACAATCCCAATCAGCCACTAGGGTGATTGGCACTTACAGAAACTGTTGCAATTGAAACCTGTCGAAGATGAACATCGATAACGCCACGTCAATTAGTTTGATTTAAACATAACAAATAATAATTTAAACAAAAATAATTCTCATAATTTAACCATATAAATAATTTAAATAATAGTAAACAAAGTTGTATCTATATTGTATTAAAAAGCAGCTAAAATGATTTATGTTTAAGTTGAATTAGAAGCTACATAAGTAATAATGTGGTACAATTTAAGTTCATGATAATATTCGGCTTCATTGTCAACCTTCCAGTGGCTCTGTAAAAGCGTCCCTTTCTGCCTGATCCGTCCCTAAAAATAATACAAAACATTGGCTACTGTATTGCGATGGGGTCCACATAGACCTCATTTTAACAGGAAGACTGTGGGGTTCATATATCAACCGTATTTTTGTCGTCGATTACGTTTCTATGGTGATAAAAAGCTGTAAAATCTTCCAATTGTGTGAACAGATGTTTTTCCTGAGGGGGCCAAGCAGACCCCGTGGGGGGGGGGCAGCCGGACATGTTATAGATGTAAAGCCCACGGGGCACCCCACAACGTGTCCACCTCTGGGTAAAGGTAAAGGTAAAGTAACTCTTTGCTTTAAAAGTTTTGCCGCGTTTATATTCAAAGAATATCCTCGGCGTTCTAAGCATGTCGCAATGAAATCTATGTATCGAAAATGAATTTAACTTTACTCGCAAAACGTGCTTGTGTCGCTCTTCTTAGAATATGTAGGCACGTACCTACGTATGTACGTACATAGGTTTACAATATGTATACAATATAACTGGATGTAGCGCGTCTAGCAAAACCTAGTGGTCTTTTATGTAATCTGTAAACATAATAAACACAAGTCGCCTAATGATGGTAATTATTATGATAAAATTCTGTTTCTTATCTCAGAAGTCATCAAAAGTAATATCACTTGAGATAATAACTTTGAGCTTAAATATTGTTTTATCAAGAGCTACATATATACCTAAGCTAACACAATGTTTTTGTCTTAAAGAATGCAAGAAAAAATGAGGGGGGTTCGAACACCAAGTTCACAATTTCTGAACCAATCAAGATTTTACCAGTTTGCTGCAGTATATGGTCAACATAGTTGAATATAGTTAAAGTAGTCCAAGTTATCAAAGCAACTTGAATTTTTTGGGTACCTTCAACAGTTTTGCAGGTACTTCACCGTAACTGCATACCAACACACTGTCAATTAATCTGCTGTAAAACCGATTAAAACATGATACGATAATAGTAATTTTTCCTTTAACGATCGCAGCAAATGCTATGCCATTGGTTCACTTGCACTATTGAAGGCACCAAAATTTTAAGCTTAGTCAAAAATACCTGGTAACTTTGATTCTGTCTTGATCTTCATACTCAAAGTAAGTCTTAGACCAAGTTTTAGATGTGTCAGTAAGTTTTAGATCAGTCTTAAAATTTGCGTAACCAACCAGAAAGCAAGAGTAATAGTGTGTCCTACATAGTGCTTATGACGATGTTGAATACATTATGGGTCAAAACACTGGTTGGCGTGCCATAAGTGATTCATACGCATTTGTCTAAGAACTCTGAGTGCATGAGTCTGACAGGGCAAAGAGCACCAGTGCACCTGCTCGAGGGTTTAACACATGTGAATGAATTAGTGTTAGTGCAATAAAAGCTGTAAGTTACTTGTAACATCGATTTCAAAAAAAACTATTTAAGACTAACTAGTACTGTCACATTTAGCCATTTTTAGCTATATTATGTTATTGAGTTATTGATTATTATAAAAATGCCCTTTCACCAAGGGCAGCAGTGTGGGTAGAATAGGAAAGTTGGCTGATCTATAGCGGAAAAATGCTAATAAGCTTATTAAACAGTCGGGACAAGTTTTGCAGCAGAATAGGGAAACTCAGCTTGCTAAATGAAGCGGACAAGAGTTGCGTCAGAATAGCAGTCGCCCTGCGACACGTTAGTGCTTTCTGCCCACTATTCGCGCAAATAATTAGGAAAAACATTTTTGACGCTTACTAGCACTCAGGACTTAAGTCAGGTGTGTAGATTATATTTATAAAGTATTTATATTCTACAGATATATACAGGTATTTCATTTAAATTTCTCCATGCGCAATCTATTTTCGTTTTGTATAGACATCTTTCCTGAAAATTACAAATGAGTAACGGCGTATTCCAACTTAACATTGTATTATTAATATATAGACAATAGACATTAACTACTAATATTCAATACGAATCATAAAATGTGACAATACATACAATATATACATAGATACAACCGTATAACTCTAGTTATTACAAATCACTGTAGAATTTATATAAGCTTAAGGTGGCGCTCTGAATAACCGACTTTGGGCGATAAAATTTTTCATGTAAGTTTTCGTTAATTAACTCAAGAAGAAAAGTTGTTGCAAATTAAATTAGCTTTCATTTGATGTACATAACGTCAAATTTTGTTCATCTTGAAATTGTAACCTATTTTTCAATGGGAAAAAATCTTTAAATCGATATACCAAAAAATTCAATATGGCTTTTGGTACTTTTTGAAACAGTTCTTTGTAGCTAATTGCTAGTTGCAACTTTTCAAAAAGTCGTTTGTGTAGGCAAACCTTTCTAAAAAAATTTCCAAAATACGTTGACCAACATTGACAAAAATACACTATTTTTCAAACTAATTTTTCGTTAGCTACTTTTTGGCTTCTGAAACTTTTCTCAACGGATTTTAGTACAGAAAAATTAGCTCTATTTTTTGGAAAATTCGTATGTGTAGGCAAACTTCAGGTTTCTGAAATTGGGCTATAGCGTACATTTTTTTAGGATTACTGTCAGCTGCGAAAATCGATCGGCTTGAAACTTTGCAGACTGTTAGAGCAGAAGTACATGGAGGCGCCGAACTTCTTGAATTGTAATTATTATGATTTGGCTCAATATGATAGGCTTTTTAAAACGTCACTTTTGATAGAAATTAAATTAACTAAAGATTTGTCGCCGGTAACGAAAATTCGACAAAAATGGCACCTCGGCAAGATAATTGTCTTTAATTTAAGCTATAGATTGTTAAATTTGGTTGAAGCACCACTGAGCTACGTCATTTCAAAAATTAGTCAAATTTTTCAAAATTTCGATTTTGATGCAGTCATAAAATTTGCTAGAATGTTCCGAGACTCATCAAACTTTGCAAAAATGCTTGCCTGGTGATCATCTTGATTGCACTTAAGCAAAAAAGTTCGCATCAGCAAGAAACAAAAAATTATAGCAATTTGATTTATTGGAAGTTACTCAGAGCGCCCCCTTAAACTACATTTATGTACGTAACAATAAAAACGAATGGCGATCGATAATATATTATGGATGAACAATTATTTCTTCTGGACATATATAGCTTGTCTAAAAAATAACATCAAGAACCAATGAAGCACATACACGGCACTTTTCTGGCAACAGGCAGCTGATGATAATGGCTGGTTAATTCGCGCGAATAGGGTGCAGAAAGCACTAACGTGTCGCAGGGCGACTGCTATTCTGACGCAACACTTGTCCGCTTCATTTAGCAAGCTGAGTTTCCCTATTCTGCTGCAAAACTTGTCCCGACTGTTTAATAAGCTTATTAGCATTTTTCCGCTATAGATCAGCCAACTTTCCTATTCTACCCACACTGCTGCCCTTGGTGAAAGGGCATTTTTATAATAATCCTATTTCTTTTTCCGCTGCAGTCATTTTACTTGACGGGAAAGCTGACAGTTGAATTGTATATTCGTATGAAAATAAAATATTCTGAAAAGTGATAGTCGCGCATGTGTATGCTGCACTACCTACTTATATATGTATTTCTAACAGTATATATAAACAGAATTGGATTTTTTTAAATTTTTTGACTGAAGTGGCGAGATTAAAACATAGTTATAATAAAATGGAATATTTTTTCTTTCGGAATGGAATAAACATTGGTATGGGAAATGACGTTTTATCCTTGCTCTCCTTTCAATATTGGCTCGGGGAGATCCTGTTTGCTGATTGATGATGGTCCAATTTTACGGAGTTCGATGTGTGAGCTGAACAATACATGCGTGATGCGATACCATGCGCAATCAAACGGAACATACACCAGCGACTTGTTATGAACAGATTTGTGCGGTTGGTTATAGCCGGGCTGGGAGTAAAAAATTACATATAATATCCTGAAACAATAGAGCAACTCTGATCTGGCCAATTACTTCAATACATTGATTTTTCAAGCTCATCTCAATTCTCAACAACATTGTCTCAACAAAAATATTTCTTTTGCAATCATTAATGCTGGCTACTGAACGGATAACCCAGCGTTTGAAGGTGAAATGCAACTACTGTACGGCAGTGGAGTTGCTGAAAGTGGAGATGTGGGCTGTTACATATGTTTACACAACGGATCCGATAAGTTTAATTTCATTAGCTTGTATTTAATTTCACCCACGTATGAAACGAACTCAAATGGTTCAGTTTGTTATATTTTTAATACGTTGCTGGATGTTGTTGACTGTGTGGGAATTGTGAAGTTCATATTAGTATATGAACAAGGGGAAAGTGTTGGGGTACAAACTGTGGACTATGTATATTACGTCCGTTATGGCTTATGCGTACGTGACGTTATACGTTTTTGTGTCATCCAAAATGACAAGTGACTGTGGTGAGCTTGTGGACTTTTATCTTTTATCAATTTTTTTCACTCGTAAAGGGTGTTTTGGGTTGTGGTGGCGTGGTACGAGGCGAGGCTACGAGTGCAAAGAAAGAGGCACTAGTGCCAAAAAATAGGCTACAAGTGCGAATGAGAGGCCACAAGTGCGAAGAGTGCGAAGAAAGAGGCTAAGAGTGCGAAGAGAGGCTGCAAGTGCGAAGAAGAGGCTACGAGCGCGAAGAGAGAGGCTACAAGTGCGAATAAAGAGGTCACCAGTGCTAAGAGTGCGAAGGAGAGGCTGCGACTGCGAAGAGTGCGAAGAAAAAGGCTAAGAGTGCCAAGAGAGAGGCTACGAGTGCGAAGAGAGAGGCTAAGAGTGCGAAGAGAGAGGCTACGAGTGCGAAGAGAGAGGCTACGAGTGCGAAGAGAGAGGCTAAGAGTGCGAAGAGAGAGGCTACGAGTGCAAAGAGAGAGGCTACGAGTGCGAACAGGGAGGCTACGAGTGCGAAGAGAGAGGCTACTAGTGCGAAGAGAGAGGCTAAGAGTGCGAAGAGAGAGGCTACGAGTGCGAAGAGAGAGGCTACGAGTGCGAAGAGAGAGGCTAAGAGTGCGAAGAGAGAGGCTACGAGTGCAAAGAGAGAGGCTACGAGTGCGAACAGGGAGGCTACGAGTGCGAAGAGAGAGGCTACGAGTGCGAAGAGAGAGGCTAAGAGTGCGAAGAGAGAGGCTACGAGTGCGAAGAGAGGCTACGAGTGCGAATAGAGAGGCTAAGAGTGCGAAGAGAGAGGCTACGAGTGCAAAGAGAGAGGCTACGAGTGCGAACAGGGAGGCTACGAGTGCGAAGAGAGAGGCTACAAGTGCGAAGAGAGAGGATAAGAGTGCGAAGAGAGAGGCTACGAGTGCGAAGAGAGAGGCTAAGAGTGCGAAGAGAGAGGCTACGAGTGCGAAGGAGAGGCTACGAGTGCGAAGAGAGAGGCTAAGAGTGCGAAGAGAGAGGCTACGAGTGCAAATAGAGAGGCTACGAGTGCGAAGAGAGAGGCTACAAGTGCAAAGAGAGAGGCTGAGTGCGAAAAGAGAGGCTACGAGTGCGAAGAGAGAGGCTACGAGTGCGAAGGAGAGGCTACGAGTGCGAAGAGAGAGGCTAAGAGTGCGAAGAGAGAGGCTACGAGTGCAAATAGAGAGGCTACGAGTGCGAAGAGAGAGGCTACAAGTGCAAAGAGAGAGGCTAAGAGTGCGAAAAGAGAGGCTACGAGTGCGAAGAGAGAGGCTACGAGTGCGAAGAGAGAGGCTACGAGTGCGAAGAGAGAGGCTACAAGTGCGAAGAGAGAGGTTAAGAGTGCGAAGAGAGAGGCTACGAGTGCGATCAGACAGGCTACAAGTGAGAAGGAGAGGCTACGAGTTCGAAGCGAACTGTGGTCAAATGCCGAGAAGCTTTCAACTAGATGTCAAGAAAGGGAGGGGGGATTCTTACCGAAAGAACGACAGCATCATCATCAGAATGACCCAGGGGGGATTCGAACCACCCATCTCTAGATCTGCAGACCAGCGTTCTACCGTTGAGCTACTGGGCCGACGATGAGCTGTCGTAAATCCCTTTAAGTACTCTAGGGGGCCTATCTTACTTCGCATCCCTCCCCTTCTAGTAAACTTCGACCCGAAGTTTCCCTGTGCTGTGTGCACTACTACTTATCTATATGGGGCATGGGTACCCGGGGTGGAGGAACGCCGGGAGCCGTCCCGATTATTTCTTCTTTCTTCTCTTCTCTATAAGGCAAGTGCCGCGAGGTCCTTTTTTCTGGCCTCATCTTCTTCTGCGAACACTGCCCGGGACTGATAAGCTCTCACTCCTAGCCGGGACAAGGAGTGGCTCCACTGCAAAGCTACCTCGGCGATAATTCCTCCATATACTCTCTCCACCACTCTGCCCATGCCACTCAAGGGGGTATGTCCCCCAACACCCCATACCTAACGCTACCTGACTCAGTTCTGCGACCAGGAGATTCCAAGGTTCATCCTGGCAGCCTCGCCATGTGAAGAAAGGGAGGGGGGATTCTTACCGCAAGAACGACAGCATCATCATCAGAATGACCCAGGGGGGATTCGAACCACCCATCTCTGGATCTGCAGACCAGCGCTCTACCGTTGAGCTACTGGGCCGATGGTGAGCTGTCGTAAATCCCTTTAAGAACTCTAAGGGGCCTAACTTACTTCACATCCCTCCAGTAAACTTCGACCCGAGTTTCCCTGTGCTGTGTGCACTACTACTATGGGGCATGGGCACCCGGGGTGGAGGAGCGCCGGGAGCCGTCCCTATTATTACCTTCTTCTTTCTTCTCTTCTCTCGAAGAGAGAGGCTAAGAGTGCGAAGAGAGAGGCTACGAGTGCGAAGAGAGAGGCTAAGAGTGCGAAGAGAGAGGCTACGAGTGCGAAGGAGAGGCTACGAGTGCGAAGAGAGAGGCTAAGAGTGCGAAGAGAGAGGCTACGAGTGCAAAGAGAGAGGCTACGAGTGCGAAGAGAGAGGCTACGAGTGCGAAGAGAGAGGCTACAAGTGCAAAGAGAGAGGCTAAGAGTGCGAAGAGAGAGGCTACGAGTGCGAAGAGAGAGGCTACGAGTGCGAAGAGAAAGGCTACGAGTGCTAAGAGAGAGGCTACAAGTGCGAAGAGAGAGGCTAAGAGTGCGAAGAGAGAGGCTACGAGTGCGATCAGACAGGCTACAAGTGAGAAGGAGAGGCTACGAGTTCGAAGCGAACTGTGGTCAAATGCCGAGAAGCTTTCAACTAGATAAGTAGCTTCATTTAAAAACTATCAAGTTTCAACATAGAAACAAACTAACCGAAGAAAAACTGAAACGGAAAACAAATTTAAACAAAAATATAGATGAGACCAACGACGCTAACAACATTTATGCTGATAACTGAAAAATCTGACGACTAGTCTACATCAGTCCTTTCCAGAAACTTAATTACAACCTTAAGTACTACTTAACGGAAGACAAACAATTGACAACACCTTCTAATTATCTAAATCAGAAGAATCATCCGAAGATTGGAGATTACCATCTTGGCAGAAACAAAAAATCTCAAGAAACAGATACTATTATTCAACCACTACGACTACGAACTTGAAGGCTTAATAGCTCCTTGAATCAAGATCGTCTGACATCAACTAAGCTATAAGATCTATCACCAAAAAGTAGCCAAAAATGAAGTTAACAACAAGAAGCAACTAACGGATAAGGGGAAGACTGGAAAATGCAAACAACTATAATACTGTGGACAAAAAAGCACATCTACCAAACGCAAAAATTAACGCAAAATGAGCAAATGGAAATGAATATGAATAAAAAGGGCGAACGTCAATCAATCCGCAATAATTTACTCAATTTGTTAAAATAACGAACGATGAAACATAATAAACATACATAACTTTAGAATGAAAATTAAAACAAAAACAACGCCAACAAACACTAATCATATCGGACGGAAAACTTGAAAGTGAATGAGGAAATAACACATTACAGCTGAAGAAATTCCAAACAACGAGCAGAAAGGATCAAAACAGTCCAAAAGGCTGCAAAGAACAAAATGCTATGAGTACCAAATGACCAGAGATGACACAGAAGCAGTAAAAGCACCAAAGATGATAAAAACGGCAATGGAAAATTATGGTCACATTATGTAATGAAAGGTACTTGAATTCGAAGAAAGAATAATATGGAACAAGAAGTACTGTGAAAAACGGGCTGCACCTAGTGACTCATAACCTAGACCATAACCCTATCGGACTAGTCAGTGCATGTTCGCTTGCAAAAGCTCATGTATTGGCTCTCCCACGGATGCCGGGTGAAGAGGGTTTTTATAACCCTAAACCCTTAAGGCGGGAGGTGAAGAAAAAAAAACACAATTGGCCTGTTCGTATTTGTTATTATTTTTTGGGTTTACACATTAATTTTGGTCAAAGTGACGTTATATTCGTGTTCGGCAACTAAAATTAACGTTTTTCAGAGTTATTCAAAAAAATGAAAATATTCAAAAATTTGGTCAAATTGACCATTCTGGCCTACGTAAAGTTGACAACGAAACCAATCCCACGCTGTAATGCACAATGTATGGGTTTATATTGGAATACAAGACGACAGGCCTCCATCTTTAACCGTTATGGCTGCACTGTCTACATATTTACTGTGTAGTACAACACACAACCGTAGTTGACTACTGAGTACTTTTTTGGAAGAAAACAATATTTTTTCGTCAAAATAACGTTAAAATCGCGTTCAGCATCTCAAATCAACTATTTTGACTGTTTCTCAACAAAACTGACAAAATTCGAAAATTTGGTCAAATTGACCATTTGGGCACTTTGCCAGGGGTGCCAAAGTGAAACAGTACACAACAAGTAGACCAAACAATATCAAGGGATACCCCTACGACTATATATAGGGCTCCGATAGAAATAAACAACAAGCGGCTATCCATAAAAGCGTTATACAGTGACAAAGTCATGAAAAAACATGTTTTCAAGGGTGTCAGAGGGGGGTACATCAGTTCTGGCTACTAGGTAAATCTGACAGCAAAATTAATAGCTCGTTGCAATGCACACTATAAGGGTTTATATTCGCATACGAAATGACAGACCTCTATGTATAACCGTTTTGGCTGCACTACCCATAGGTAGACTACCCCCCTAATACACGTAAATTACCTTCCGAGCCCCCTACCTAGTGCTATAGTGGCACGATCGATTCCAAAATAGCAGATGCACTACAACCCCACTACACTACCATGCATGCAAAAGATCAGACCTGGGCTATTTGCGTGACGTCTCAAAAGCTGGCACATATTTTTACCGGACTTGCCAAACACCATTTTGCTAATGCCTCTATTCCCAACCAGATTGAATATAAATAGCACAAAAAAGTGCCCCGCCAATGTGTATTTCTTGAGATTTGCGACCGGGAAAAAAAGACGGAAAATTCCGAGTTTGCGGGAGACGATTTTTCATATCTCGGGTAATAACCGACCGATTTGCCTGAAATTTGGCCAGCATGTAGCCGTCCCCCAGGCAAGTACACACTGAAAACTAAAACAGATTTGCTTGCATAAATTTTTAGTTATTAAAAAAATTCATTTTAAAATCTCGCAATATGGTGTGTGGGTCCTATTCTAGGGTTTGGCGCTATCGCGCCAACCCTGATATTGGAAACAAAAAACAATTAGGCTATTTTTTAGCAACCCGATGCGTGCTTTGCTTCTGTCTGTTCTGTTGGTTTGTTTCATGTGCAGACTTTCAAGCGGTATGAAAGCTTTTTTTTAATCTACTTGTAATTTAATTGTATTAATTATCTGTATCTGATATTACTTTTTGTAATCACGTAATCGTTCAAGACATGAGTGTGTCTTGAACTATGTATTTGTAACTGTCATAGCTGCCATAACTGTCTAACAACTGTAAGAATGCTCATTATAGTGCTTTATGCATTTAGGTGGCGTTGTCAAGCGATACGCAGTGATGCAAATCCCGAAGTTGTGTAAGTCATGTGTGTGTAAATCAACGTGCGTAATGTTAAAGAAGGACATGCTGAGACCATTAGACACAACTGTTGACGGTTACCCCACCACAGTTGTGGCTTTTTCGGGAGATAATGGTCGCAATATGTCCGTGGCGGCCAAGCTGGAGTCAAAAATAGTGGCATATTCTTCTTATTATACACTCTTGTATGTACTTATTCTGAACGACATTCAAATCTAAAGACAAACAAAAATGTATAAAAATATTTGATTCTTTTATAATATTTTCTTGTTTCAGACCCCTGCCGTCAAGATAGCGACTGCATCAACTATTGTGCGAGAACTGTCGGGTCAGGAATGACGAACGTGTTGGCCATTTGTGTCGGCGAGGCATACTACTGCTCATGCGGTCATGCTCCACAATGATGGAAGGTCTATGTTGACAAACAAACCCAATTCTTGATGTCTGCAATATATAAATAAAATAAATAAATCAATTATGCATCTGTTGTTGCTACACGAAATACATTTAATTTATGCTAATTTCAGTAAACTATCAGGTATGTAGGTACATTGTGCATATATTTTACATACACAGTTTAAATACGCTTTATCACACAAATTAAATATTTTATGCACCTGTTTATCACACTGCAACGTAATTACTGAGGTAGCGACAGAATCTTGCATATGTTTTGCCGACGCGCCGCCTTACTTGTATTCGCTTGGCCATACATATGTGTGTGAAGTTCTGGTAAATCGACTGTTATGATTGTTCGTATAATCTGAGCTGGCCCAGTGACAACTGACAGGCCAGCTAGCCGCTTTTTTGTTCCTTCTAGAGAAGGAACTATTGTTTTGAAATCGACTCTGCGCAGTGTTATTATGGCAGCTACATGGTGATAGGCGCATATGATTAACACGTAAAGTCAGTATTGGAACTGACTGCTCTTTTTTTGAAGGCTTCGGTTTCTAATGACAAAATGCTCAAAAACACTTTTGCCTACGTATTGAGTTGTCATTTTGTAAAATTTTGTGATTTAAAACTCTATTTTTAATTTTTCAGACAAGATACACATGCTAATCACGTGATTGTCTAGACGATGTCTGTTTTCATACTTCTTTTCTACATAGTCATAACCAAACAACAATAGACATCGAAGTAGCGTAGTCGAGTGGTCAAAAGCGCTAGTCCAAAAGTTTATGTTATCCTACTTCGAGGGTTCGACCCCCATACGGTCTTTTGCAAAAAATTTAGCAGTTTTTGTCAGCATAAACTCTTTTGACAGGAGTTTTCTTTGTCAAGTGCTGTAATCACGAGCAGTTCCAGCAACTATGGCATGATTTCTCGAGAAAATTGTTGAATTTATAGTTTGATTTCAACACAAAAGCTCTGAATGTAAAAATCGAATGTACACAGGTATTAATGCATTCTATGCATAGAAATACGCACAAGTGAAAGCGAAGCTGAAATCTTATGGGTAAATTACGCAGAATTTTCACTACGCGAAGGATGCCCTCTTTTGGGGCCAGCTTGTTATTGCTGATGCGCCACAGCACAGCAGCTCATTTAGGAAGAGTCTGGGTATCTAAGTGCACAGTACGTGCTTTTGATACCCAGACTCTATTGAACATATGTACTCAGTATGTGCACTGTGTGTGTAGTAATGTTTACTGGCAATATTCAAATTAGTCTGAAATTGCCTTGTCTGCCTGTGTATGTGCGTGCGCGTGTTTGTCTGTGTAAAAGAGATTTGGTAGTCTATTATCTACAACATAGCGTCGAAGAGCGTATGTGTAAGTGTAGTAGATATACAATAATAAACTTGGTTTTTTTTTTTGTTGGGGTTTGTGGGGGGTTCCGGGGGGGGGGGGGGGGTGGTGTGTGGGTTTCTGTTTCTTCTTCCTGCATATTACGCCAATCGCAAGGCCAAGACTGATTTTACTCATCTGGCAGCACACTTATATTAGCTAGGCTGCACACATACAATAACATAGCAGTAACGTGAAAACGGTTTACGGTAACTACGTAATACAAGTTCGGTACGTAAGAGCAATACGTAACCGTGACACTCCCGGGATACACAAAAACGACCTCGTTTTGAAAGGTTAAGTTAGGTTGGAGTTTGTCAGTTAGGTCATTGTACCCAAAAGTGGAATATTAACCCGAGCAAGAATAAGGAGCAATTGGTAACCGACATGACGGTATTAACAATCAGAGTCGTATGCACATAGTGTTTGTTTAACAGAACTGCTAGTCTTCTAAAAATAGAAACCTGTTGACCAAGGTGGCGGCGCCAATGGTGGAAGGTAGCTGCCGCTGTATTGATACGGGATCTGGAGCGTTAGTGTCGGCTGTGGATGTAGTTCCATTGTACCTGAAAGAACATTAGCGGATAATGTGATCGGCATTGTTGCCAAATCTACGGGCGCGGGCATCCCGACACCTATCTGCTGGGTTAGTATAGGCGCAATTACTTGGTTTGGAAGCCGTGTGCGTAGAACAGGCGTAACCATTTGGTTTGGAAGCCGTGTGCGTAGGTTGGAAACCAAACCTATGTTCATCCCCGGGGGTGGCTGGACCCGCAGGGTTGGTGCAACGGGAAAGGTCATCCCGTGGGGTGGCTGAAACCTTAGTGTTGAGAAACCGGTGGAGCCTAACTCGAACGAATGGTGAGGTGAAGTCACCGTGAACTCATTGGGTATCTCCCCCCCAGATAAAATAGAAGCGTTAGTACCAGCAGACTCAGTTGGTGTGCCAGGGCGGAGCGCCTGAGCACTAGTTGTCTTGTTTGTTCCGAGAGTAACAGACGTCACATGAGTGTCGGCTACCGGAGCAGGTTCTGGTGCAGCTCGGCTCAAGTTGAGCTCATTAACGCCAGTTGATGACTTGTTACCCTGTCTTAATTGCACAGGGGTCTTCTGTAAAGCACTCACCGGTTGACAATACCGTTGGCCGCGCCGGATTTGAGGACGTTTGTCGAAGCCGAGGTCTTTCCAAGGTCGGGCCTTATATGGTTCGATAGTGAATCGCTTGTTACATAAAGGAATCTGTGGGACATACGATTCCCATTCTTTCATCAACACCCGAGTACCAACCACGGAGAGGTGTAGGCCATCGTCGTACAGTCGGGGGTTTAAGTTGAGGGAATTGTTGGCGCTTGACGCAGCGTAGGCGAGCAGGAATGGCTCTTCGGCGACCGGGATAAATGTGAAGCCCTTTTGATTGCACCACAGACTCACATTTTCTTCAAACTCCTGATACGTTGAAGCCGGGAGTGAGATTTTGTCTTGCGGGACTATCGACGATACGAAACACCTGGATGCCACCGTTCGTAGGCAGGTGGCCATTTCATTGAATCCGGATCTCCACGTGTGTCGTGGTTTTTGAATATCATTAATGTTAAGATTGACAATAATCTTATGGAATCTTCTGACATCGACATCATACTTGTTCAGCATTCTAGGCACATCCCGCATAGTAGCTCCGCCTTCGGCGATTATAACACCAGCTTCGAACTCAGCTAAGTGTTTGAGATTGGAGTGAGAGATGAATAATATAGTTTTGTCGTACGGTGCCCCGACAGCCTGGCGACACCAGAGCTGCAAATTAACAGGAGCCAATGGCGGTACTTGATCTTGGACTTCCCGTACGAATTTATGGATCAAATGGCCTAATCGGTTGTCACCGGGCCACCGATCCGGTGGTTCTTCCAGCGTCTTTGTGCGGGTTAGTCCATTGTGCCAGAATTTGTCCTTTCCACAGGCCACAAATAATGTGTTTTCTACTTCCACATTTGTGGTAAAATCGGACAGTCGATTACTGACCCGCAGCTGCTGTCGTAGCAACTCGATAATGACGTCTTCACGCGTCAGAGCCCAATATGCAGTCGCTTTTAGGTGAAGTTTGGAAATGAAATTTTTCAGTGCCGGTCGTGTTTGCTCGGTGGCCAGTATTTGTTCGGCCGTACTCTTGCGCCCCTCTTGTATAAGCTGAATGTATGTTATCGCCTGCTGCTTGCACCAAAAAGAGAGTTCTTGGGTGCCAATATCTATCGAAAAGGTCTCGCGATAATACAAACCGGTAGGTAACGTGTCGTCGGCTACGTTAATAAGCAGCTGTCCAGTGCGAGGGTGTTCTATTCCCTGGGTAAATTGGTTTGGCGACGGTGGCGGAATGTCGCCAACCGGTGGCCCAGCAGGGGTAGGTTGTTTATGAGTACCCGGATCATGTTTGTGACTTTGATCTTCCGATGAGAGTGCCTCCTCGGATTCATCAGCGGACTCTTGCCAGGCGCCACCTGAGCTGTCTGATTTGTCATCTGCCTAAAAATAACAGAGCTGTGAAAATATAGTGGTATTCTATGGTAGAATATGCTAACACTGCAAAACACTCTATGTACATTTTGTATAAATTTAATTAGTTTCGTGGCCGTAGATTATACGGACCCACTATATGACCATGGTTTTGGTTCGGGCTGCAGACCACTGCTCCGCGATCTACTGAAACGTCGTCGCTAACTGAGCCTCTGACGTTAGTCGGCGAAAGCGTCATGCTGTTAGTTGAAAGAAAGTTAGTATTACTTCTGTTTGTTAAGTCTAGTACATCACGTGCAAAACAAGGCTTCAGACGATTCACATGATACCATTTTGTTTTATGGGTGGGATCATTGATTGCATACGCTTCCACATTAGGGAACTTAACCCGTGATATTCTGTATGGTCCGTCCCAGTGCTGTGCAAGCTTTGGGGAAAGGCCTACAGGTATCGCCGGTTTAGTGATATAAACACGACTGCCAATTTTGATGTCGAAGACATTGGCTTTTTCGTCGTACCTTGTTTTCTGTCGTTCTTGTTCTTTCTCAATGAGCTCTTTTGTGCTTTTCCAGGCCTGCGTAAGTGCATGGCACAAATCAGCCCGATAATCCTTAATTTCGGCGTACTTTGGAATTGCTCGAGGTAAGTCAAGTGGTGGGGGATCTCTTCCATAAAGCAAAAAAAATGGCGACTCCCGTGTCACTGAGTGAGGGGAGGTTCGGATACTATAAAGGGCCGGGGCGACATAGTGGTCCCAGTCACGTTGATCGGGACTGGTATACATCGAGAGAATAGTCATCACTGTCGCATGTTGCCTTTCTATTTGTCCATTACACTGTGGGTGGTACGAGGTAGTATGCACTTTTCGTATTCAAAATAACTGACAGATTTCTTGCACAATTTGGGCTAAAAAGTTTGTCGCTCTATCAGATACTAGAATGGCGGGTGGGCCATATCTACTAATAATTTCTTCAAATAAAACGCGTGCAATTGTTTCTGCTTTCATATCTTGAATCGCGAATGCTTCTGGGAATTTTGTAAATGCATCTTGAAATTCCAACAAAAATTTGTTACCACGCTCCGTGATGGGCAACGGACCAGTGATGTCAACATGTACCCGATGCCATGGGCCAGTGGGTGGTATAGGGACTAACGGGGCTTTAGGCCGCGTAGGAGGACTTTTCTGTGTCGCGCAGAACTCACAGGATTTTACCCAATTCTTCACGTAGCCACGCATTCGTGGCCAATAATAGCGTTGCTTTATTTTCTGATATGTTTTTGCAAAACCAGGATGTCCGGATAAGGCGCAGTCGTGGTAAGCCTTTAGAATGCTGTCGTATAAAGAGCGTGGAACTGCGATGATATGCCCACATCTTGTCTTCCTCTTTGCGTAGCAAAGTGTTCCGTCCACCAAAGTCATTTGGGAGGCAAGGTGGCGGATGCTTGGTTCCAGTTCTTCCGTCGTAGCTGTAGATGACAGCTTTGCGAATATTTGTCCAAGTGTTGGATCGCTCCGTTGAGCTTTTTGGATACTTGGTATCTCGACGGCCGTGATAGACGAAATCAAGCGACTCAGAGCGTCTGCGTTACCATTGTTCTTACCGGGTTTGTGTTTGATATCGATATTATATCCCTGAAGACTCAGAGCCCATCTGGCTAATCTTGGGGACGGGTTTTTTACGGACATCAACCATTTAAGGGGCTGACAGTCGGATACGACAGTAAAATGTTGTCCATAGAGGTAACAGCGAAAATGCTGTATACCCCATACTAGGGCCAGTGCTTCTTGCTCCACAGAGTGGTAGTTCTTCTCGTGCTTCGATAGACTTCGACTCGCGTACGCAATGACACGTTCGCCTTCCGTACCCTTCTGGCTAAGGACACAGCCGATACCAGTACTACTGGCGTCACATTGGAGAATAAAAGGCTGCGAAAAGTCGGGGAACGCTAGAATTGGTGCTTCTACCAGTTTCTGCCGTAAAGTCGTGAAGGCGTTGTCACAGTCTTTGCTCCAGTTGAACTTTGTTTCCTTTTTCAAGAGGTTGTTGAGAGGAGCAGCGATCTTGGCGAAGTCTTTTACGAAGCGCCGATAATAGGACGCCAGGCCCAAAAATCTCCTCACTTCGGCGATCGAAGTAGGTTGTGGGTATGTTTGAACAGCACTGATTTTGTTTGGATCCGGGTGTAGGCCTTGTTTTGATACCACATATCCGAGAAACTGTACAGACTTTCTTGCAAAGAAGCATTTTTGGGGTTTCAGTTTTAATTTGTATCGCCGCAACCTATTCAACACTGTTTCGATGTCGTCTAAATGTTTTTCGAATGATGGACTAAAAATGAGAATGTCATCGAGATAGCACAAACAAATTTTGTGGTTTAACCCTGCTAGTGTGAACTCCATAAGACGTTCAAATGTGGCTGGTGCGTTTACCAAGCCAAAAGGCATGCAATTAAATTCATAAAGGCCAATGAAGGAAGTGAAAGCTGTCTTAGCTCTATCGTTAGGGTGCATTTTAACTTGCCAGTACCCTGAGCAAAGATCTAAGGAAGAAAAATATTGGGCGCCCCGAATCGAGTCAAGTAGCTGGTCGATTCCAGGCAAAGGGTAAGTATCTATTCTGGTGATTCGGTTCAATGCTCTGTAGTCAACACAGAAGCGGTCACTGCCATCCTTCTTTTTGACAATAACAATAGGACTTGACCAAGCCGACGTGCTGCGCCTTATGATGTTTTTTTCTTCCATTTCTCGGATGTGTTTCTTCAACACCTCTTCCTGTGCGATGGGTATACGATATGGACGCTGCTTGATTGGTTTATTGTGTCCTGTGTCAATGGTGTGTTGAACTACGTCGGTGCTTCCAAAATCATATTTGGAAGATGCGAAAACGTCAATATTTCTTCTCAGCCGTTCTAGCAATTGGTTTTTCTGCGCCAGTGTCAAGTCAGCATCGTTGAACGTCAGGTCCATAAGTGGGTCACGGGCAACGCCGGGTCCCGACTTATGTGACCATTCATGGATTATGAAGTCGCTTGCGGCTGGTAGCTGTTCTACATAGCCCACAGTTGTGCCCGACATCAACCTGACTGGAGAGAGCGTCGCGTTAAGGAGACGAACAGGTATTTCTGGTTTATCGCCGTTAACGAGAGCTCTGGCACCAAACAATGGGCGGTTGTCTTCGTTAAAGTCTCGGGGGTGGAAAATCAATGACGTTATGTTTTCAGGGCGTGACCGCATCTTACCAGGGATAAGTACTTCACATCGTGGGGGGATAACCACAGTTTCGTTAGTATAAACTTTAGTGAAAAGCCCTTTTGTATTAGCCGGTTGCATGGACACTCTTTCGTCGGCAATCCGTACGGTTCGTTTTGAAAAATCGAAGACAATTGGGCCCAGTTTTGCCATGAGGTCGCGTCCAATGACACAGTGAACAGTATCGCGATCCGTTATATGCGTAGGGTGGTTAATCACTGTTTGATTTCCAAGTTGGAACGTGGCGTGTACCAGACCAAGGAAAAGGAGACCGTGTCCTGAGAAGGAGAATGCTTTCTTTTTCGGTTCGTGAATAACCGGGAACGATGATGCAATCCTTTTCGATACCAGGGTAATAAATGATCCTGTATCCAGCAGCGCTGATCGTGTTTTGTTTTCCACTTTAACGTGGACCGTCGGTGGGGGCACCAGGGGATTTTCCTCAACCCCGTATATGTATTTGGGTGGCCACGGATTTGAGGTATCGGTGGCTTTCACTGTCGTGACGGATATGTCTCCCTCTTCCTCGGTCACTGCGAATGTGGTTGCGGTAGGTGTTGTTTGAGCCCTCTCTTCAGACGATTTTGTTCTCTGAGTTTCAGCAGGTGGGTCTTCTGGCCCATCAGGTGACTTGATGAATGATGTTATTATGTGCCGGTATTTGAACAGATAGTACAACAGGATTATTACGCCGATACCAAAGGCACCAATAACTAGCAGGTTGATTAACAGTTGAATAGGGCCCTTAATAAGGTCGTTAATGAGACCTCCTGCTGCTTTACTTACACCATCCGTTGCTCTGCCAACTCCTTCACCGACGCCGTACAGGATATGTTCGACTGCTTCTCCCCCTCCTGCCAAAAAATCTCGGGCAACATCACCAATACCTTTCAAAGTAGCTTTAACGGCTGCTGGGTTCGTGGACAGTTGTGAGGTGTAGTGGATCAGTCCGTCCATTCTCGCTTCTAGGTGCATTAACTTCATTTGGTGAGATCTCATCGTGCTAATTGTGGCCAAAGTCCCTGACAGTCTGTCGTGAAATAATACTGGGGATGCAAAGTGGGTGGTGTGGTGATGGTTTGGCTGTTGTTGTAGCCAAATTGCAATTTGTTCCACGTATGCGGGCCCTGAATTAGTTTGCCAACCACGTTGACCCCGGAACAAGCCTGAGAGGTGGTGTTCACAGTTAACTGTAGCAGAGGTAGTAACTAAATCGGAGGTGCCTGGCAGTATAAATAAAATATCTGGACCTATCTGTACGGGTGTGTATTCGTAACATTTATCCTTAACTTGTCCGGTCCAAAAGATTTTGTCAGCGGAAACAGCTCTGCATGGCCAGATAAAGAGGGCCTCACCAGCAAACACCGCGTGAATGTCACTTCTGTTCAGTAATGCTCGTGCGCCTAGAGTCGCGTCGAGCCTCAACAGTTGGCGGATTAGTTGCAACTGGTGCTGTGCCAAACCGCAGAGGGTAGACCAAAGTTGCACAAACTGGCTGACTTCTAGTTGGTGCACCTTCTCATACAGGTACTGCAGTTTTGCAGATACCGGATCCGAGTTTACCACAGAACGTGCCCAGTCAAGCTTAGACGTTGACTTGGCTGAGGTGTCATTCCCTATGTTTTCTGCCTCGAAAAAATGAGCAAAAATTTTCATTGCAAAATGACGAGGGAACGTGACAACGGCTCCTTGGTCGGTGACCATGGAGTGTTTTGGCAGACACTGTGGTAAACGACGGTGGCTAAACGTAAATGCCGCCTGTAGCTTCTCTATGATTACATGCGTGCCAGCTATTCTTGCACTATACTTACCTTTTGGTACGAAAGGGCATTGGAAACGAGTAAGCTTGAGTGCATCCCATAAAACTATAGCTTTGTCCGATACACAGTACCCTTTTGTTATATTGCAGCCCGACATGCTTGAGAGGTCGCCGCTAACCATTGTAATGCCATCAACTGTGCCGACGGTACCCAATTCAATCACAAAAATTTCCAGTTCGGAGCATTGCTTATAACAGCACCATTTATACAAGATCTCCCTGTCTGGGTCTGCTACCCAGACACCTTTCTCTAATTCTTTTAGTTGTCGGCCTTTCCATCTTTTATCTTTGACTGCTCTGTCGCATTCGTCGACTGTCACGAACATGCTGTTAGTAGTATCTTCGACAATTCCCTTACTGTTGAAGAAACCGACATGCGTACATACGTGTCGGACTTTTCTCCAACAACTCCATGCTGGTACTACTCTGGGTTTAGTACGTGGAACGTACACACTCACTTCGATTTCCCAGACGGCTGCGACATCCGGTGTGTTGTAGTGCACTGTAGTTGGCACGGCAACGGCGTGTCCAGCACGTGACCCACCACAAATGTAGAAATCATTTGCGATCACAACGTGACAGCCGAAACAGAAAAACATAAGCACAAAGAAAATCCGCGGTAGTTTTCCGCAGGACTGAACACTTACAGAAGCAAAAAATAGCAAACAGAATACAATAGAAGACATCAAGTCATGCAGCAACCAATCAGCGACCACTTTTGTGGGTTTATCAGGCACAGTCAGTATGCATGCATCGTTAGTAGTCAGCATATTAATAGCTGGTGAGGCTTTAGGGTCTGTCGCTATGTGGTCGTCAGTCATTGGGGCAAAAGGTTCTAAAAAATGCATGCAGGGTGAGTCCTCACATTTTTGTGCAGTCACAGTTGATGTAAAAGCTGCGCCATCTTGGGACAAGTTGTGGGTAGTTAGCGACGCGTCCAGCTGTTTGATGGTATTAACACCATAGACCTGACTGAGCAAATTATTCAATTTATCTTCCAGGATGGTGTATCGGTCATCTTCGTCTACTGGAGGACAATTAGTTTTGGGGGTCGCCTCCCCACAGTCAGAGTCTGGATCTGAGTGTTTGTCAGCTACACAGTTCACGGATTTACCAAACTTTTGATTGCGCAAGCGGTTTCGCTCAGCGCCAAAGTTGCGAGCCAATTTGTAGCAGT
The DNA here is from genome assembly GCA_030248245.1 of Trissonchulus sp. WLG1_4. Taxonomy (NCBI): domain Eukaryota; kingdom Metazoa; phylum Nematoda; class Enoplea; order Enoplida; family Ironidae; genus Trissonchulus; species Trissonchulus sp. WLG1_4. The sequence goes on along the minus strand of JASANF010019312.1, from coordinate 38,156 downwards.
CTTTGCGGATGTGGCCGGGTTTACTACATTCGTTACAAATTGGCTCGCCCTTTGAAGTATACTTATTCTGTGACTTTTTTGCACTATTTGTGTGGCGGTTAGGTGGACAAGTAAGTTTCCCCCGTTGCTCTCTTGAGCGAAATAGCCCATCCAGCCGCCGTTCGAGCCGATCTAAACGGTCCTCGGGGTTTGTTTTTGCATGCGGGTTAGTAGCTTTAACTGGCTTCGTGACGGCCAATGCTTGTACAGCTGCACACAGTTGGTCTATTTTATGCTCAGTCTTAGGCGTATCCGCGTAGTCTTCCATGTCTAAGAGACGTCGCTGCGCCTCTTCTTTTAATGCAATAGCGTAGGCGCTGTGGAACGATTGTGGATCTTTCCCCAAAACTATTTTTTTAAGCGGTCTCGATAGACCAGCTATAAAGAATTCCTTTTCCATGTGCCCCCGAAACGTGCTATAAAATTCACTAGGCGGATACGCCACTCGAACTTTTTCTCTAATATCTTGGGCAAAAGTACAAACAGGCTCGTCGGTCTTCTGCTTGCGGCTTCGCAAAGAGGTCAGGGCAAAGCGTTGCGACTCCTTTGGCTGCAACGCTTTGCTCAAGGCCGTGACCAGTAAACGGTAATCACATTTTTTATTGGACAGGTCACGGTAAGCCTCTAGGGCTGCCTCTCTGAGGTAGGCGGGCAATAGGTTCAACTTGGCTACGTCACTCCACCCCCCCGCTCGAGCTGCTAATTCAAATGTTTCTACCCATTGCGCAAAATTTTCGTCTAGGCGACCGTAGAATACGTTTAAACACACGGAGTTGAGTGATTGGACATTCGCAAAACTGTCAAGTTTAGCTAGGGTGGCTGCGTTATCAGCTTTTGCCTTAGTTAACTCTTGGGTGAGACGTACCAAATCCGTTTGGGCACGGTGCAAGTCCCTTACCATTGACCTCTGGTCTCTATCCGACAGAGGCTCGCTATCTACGCTCATGATAGATACAATGCAACACAATGAACAATTGTGATACGCATACAGATCAGGTTATAGCTTACCATGCAAAAGCAACGACCATAAATCAGAAGGCAAAATTGGGTCCAAAATACTGCAAAAGGTCAACTTGCAGACGGGCAGACAGGTTCTTTTCCACTTGGCCAAAAATGGAATGCAGTTTTTCGGTGGATATTTTGGCTATCCGAAGTTCCAAAAGCGGCTCAAAACTGTAGCTGAGGCAGTTTGAAAACAAAAGTCAGCAGCAGCCAACTTTGCAATAGCATAAATTCAGGCTAGTGGAACGCAGGAACCCAGAGGGCGCCACATATTACGCCAATCGCAAGGCCAAGACTGATTTTACTCATCTGGCAGCACACTTATATTAGCTAGGCTGCACACATACAATAACATAGCAGTAACGTGAAAACGGTTTACGGTAACTACGTAATACAAGTTCGGTACGTAAGAGCAATACGTAACCGTGACAAAAGCAGGTAATTTTTGAGACTTCTCCATCTACAAAGTTTTATTTCTCAAAGTTGTGCTACAATATTTTTTGTAGTGATTTTATTCATTCTTTAGTCATACCGATTGCTGAGCAGGTACCCTGTTTTGTATTTCCAATTTTTTTTAAAAATTTCATACTTAAATTGACTTCTAAAAATGATCTTTTTAAATTTTAATGCTATGAAATTTTCAAATGTATTCTCGAATTGTGCGCGCACAACAACCAGCATCAGTGTATAAAGTTGGTAAAGTTTGCCCTTTCACGCGCGATGCCGGAACATGGCACGTCTGCAAAAGGTCGTCAACATCAAAGTTCAAGGTCAAGTACATGAGTAAAATCATGGCTGAGACACAAGGTAGGGGGTAACAAACTGTGCCAAGAGAGGTGCACAGTTAAGTAGTAGTTAACACGGTTAAATAGCCTGAAGCACCGCTGTTTGGAATGACGGGTCCCGTGTGGTTTTATGCCAACGGTTAGAATATCTAGTCCAAACCTAGGTCGGATCAACGGGCCTCCGTGGCCGCCCTTGTGGTGTGTCTCCAGGTAACACAGCAGTCTCAAAGAAGTGCGTATTCTCGTCCTGTCTGAATTGTGGCGACACACAGGTTCTTTTAGAAATGCACATAGCAGCTTGGCTGACGCCCAAGCAATAAACAACCAAGCAACAAATTAAAATTATTTTCAAAGTTTGGTTTGCTTTGTGGCTGACGATATAAAAAATAGCGCATATTGCAAAATAAAATAATAAAGCATGTGCTTTAAGAATATTGCATAGGTCGCCTTCAATTATGTTTACAATTCTCGGCTGCACAATGTCAATATACATTACAAAAAGGAAACGGATTATTGATGAAATATTTTAAGTCATTAAAAATAAATACCTTTCTGACAAATTTGTCTTAAACTTTTAAAAGAAACTAAGCAAATAAATAAGATAACAATATTATGTTTACTTGATGGTTTAGACAGACACCGTACCACCGTATTGCTCAAATGCAAATGGTACCGTTCCGTACCGTGTGAAACATTAATTTTAGTAATAGTAAAAATGTTTAAAATAAATAACAAGTAAAACGATACCAGGTAAAGTCACATGGCACGGTCAGTGACTGAATTTCCAGCCATGAACAGCATAGAAGGGGGAGTCAGTTAAACGACAGCTCTGAGAGCTGTCATCGTCAAGTACCACGGTCTGCAGACGGGGGAAAGCTTTACTCAGACTTTCGCAACCTGGACAGAAGGGTTCACCAATAAGAAATAATTGGCTGGCAATGCACAATGGTGGCAGCGGGCCACCGCTCCAATGCGCCCGATCTCCTTCACAAACACAGTCCTAGAACAAATGTAGTCATTGAAAAAGTTGATAAGATAACACGTTATCAGCCTTTTTTAACTATAAAAGTAGGTAATTTTTGAGACTTCTTCATCTACAAAGTTTTATTTCTCAAAATTGTGCTATAATATTTTTTGTAGTGATTTTATTCATTCTTTAATCATACCGATTGCTGAGCAGGTACCCTGTTTTGTATTTCCAATTTTTTTTAAAAATTTCATACTTAAATTGACTTCTAAAAATGATCTTTTTAAATTTTAATGCTATGAAATTTTCAAATGTATTCTCGAATTGTGCGCGCACAACAACCAGCATCAGTGTATAAAGTTGGTAAAGTTTGCCCTTTCACGCGCGATGCCGGAACATGGCACGTCTGCAAAAGGTCGTCAACATCAAAGTTCAAGGTCAAGTACATGAGTAAAATCATGGCTGAGACACAAGGTAGGGGGTAACAAACTGTGCCAAGAGAGGTGCACAGTTAAGTAGTAGTTAACACGGTTAAATAGCCTGAAGCACCGCTGTTTGGAATGACGGGTCCCGTGTGGTTTTATGCCAACGGTTAGAATATCTAGTCCAAACCTAGGTCGGATCAACGGGCCTCCGTGGCCGCCCTTGTGGTGTGTCTCCAGGTAACACAGCAGTCTCAAAGAAGTGCGTATTCTCGTCCTGTCTGAATTGTGGCGACACACAGGTTCTTTTAGAAATGCACATAGCAGCTTGGCTGACGCCCAAGCAATAAACAACCAAGCAACAAATTAAAATTATTTTCAAAGTTTGGTTTGCTTTGTGGCTGACGATATAAAAAATAGCGCATATTGCAAAATAAAATAATAAAGCATGTGCTTTAAGAATATTGCATAGGTCGCCTTCAATTATGTTTACAATTCTCGGCTGCACAATGTCAATATACATTACAAAAAGGAAACGGATTATTGATGAAATATTTTAAGTCATTAAAAATAAATACCTTTCTGACAAATTTGTCTTAAACTTTTAAAAGAAACTAAGCAAATAAATAAGATAACAATATTATGTTTACTTGATGGTTTAGACAGACACCGTACCACCGTATTGCTCAAATGCAAATGGTACCGTTCCGTACCGTGTGAAACATTAATTTTAGTAATAGTAAAAATGTTTAAAATAAATAACAAGTAAAACGATACCAGGTAAAGTCACATGGCACGGTCAGTGACTGAATTTCCAGCCATGAACAGCATAGAAGGGGGAGTCAGTTAAACGACAGCTCTGAGAGCTGTCATCGTCAAGTACCACGGTCTGCAGACGGGGGAAAGCTTTACTCAGACTTTCGCAACCTGGACAGAAGGGTTCACCAATAAGAAATAATTGGCTGGCAATGCACAATGGTGGCAGCGGGCCACCGCTCCAATGCGCCCGATCTCCTTCACAAACACAGTCCTAGAACAAATGTAGTCATTGAAAAAGTTGATAAGATAACACGTTATCAGCCTTTTTTAACTATAAAAGTAGGTAATTTTTGAGACTTCTTCATCTACAAAGTTTTATTTCTCAAAATTGTGCTATAATATTTTTTGTAGTGATTTTATTCATTCTTTAATCATACCGATTGCTGAGCAGGTACCCTGTTTTGTATTGGCACACAACAGCCAGCATCAGTGTATAAAGTTGGTAAAGTTTGCTTTTTCACGCGCGATGCCGGAACAGGGCACGTCTGCAAAAGATCGTCAACATCAAAGTTCAAGGCCAAGTACATGAGTAAAATCATGGCTGAGACACAAGGTAGGGGGCAGCAAACTGTGTCAAAATAGGTGCACATGTTGAGGCTAATTATTCATGAGCCCAACATTCTAAAGCCGTGTGATTGGGGCTTCGATGCATCAAAACTATGTCTTTTTAACGAGAAAGGACCAAATCATATTTTACTCAGTAATTACGTTCTATCTAAAGGGAGCCTGTTGGATACCGACGTCAAAATTATAACCGTGCAGTTGTATCGTGCTCTGCGCACGTTGTTCCTGTGCCATAAAATTGTGCACACAAACTTGAGCCCAGGATCAATTTTTGTCAACATTAACGAGAAGTATCCAGAAATTACTTGTTTTGAATATGCTGTGACCGTTGCATCACAGTCACAAAAGGAAAATGTGCATGCCACATGTGCCAACATTTATTTACCCCCAGAGTGGGACGGTAAAAGTATCGTCGCAATTGGTAAACTACTGCCATACCAGTTGGCCCAGACAATGCACTACATGTGCACAAGACATTTATATACAGAAAAGGGAAATAAATGGCCGCTTGAAATTTTTATGGAAACACGGCGATTTGTGATGGCCTGCTTGCGACCTGAGGCTCTCAACGTTTATGGCATTAGAAAAACATGCTGGTTCAAAAATGCAATCGCCATTTATCATGACTTTGTTCGCTAAACAAACACCACTGATTTGTAACTTCATTACAACCAGCATGAACAATTTTGTGTTTAGGTTTAGAAAACATTTATACATAAAAAATTTGATGTTTGACTATTGAGGATATTGGTGATATGATATGGGACAAACAACATCCAAATGCTTACAAATCACTGAAATGCGATTTGTGCGACAGGTGTTTTGCAAAAAAACACACACTGGAAACTCACAATAGTCGCGTGCACTCTGCAGGACCCGACCCCGACGCAGTCCAATCAGCCGACCAGCCAACGGATTCTGCAACAAAACAAGATAGAGCAGCACCAGAACCAACAATTCTGAATGACGACAAAGTGCCCGCGAAGAAAATTTTGCGAAAACGACAAGCCACTTCTACGGTTAATGTCAGAAATTAACAATTTCTGGAATTTCTGCAAGAGCGAACTCTATACTTTGATACTGACAGTGTCATATTCCTGTCGAAACAAAATGGGCTGATCCCCCTCTTGGCGACTTTTTAGGTGATTTGAAAGAGGAAATTACTGAAAAGTATGGTAGTAATAGCTACATAACCGAATTTTGGTCAGGAGGCCCAAACAATTATGAAAAAAAATAATTACTGCAAAATTTTGAAACCAGATGGTAAAAAATCAGAACATCGAGTTAAGGGTATTAAGGTGAAGTTAAAATTAAAAGCATTTTAACTCCTGATATTGTAATCAAAATGATTTTGCATACACTTAATTATACTAAAAATGTTGACCATTTTACTATAACACGCAATGTGTGCACTGCTGATATGTACAGCAATTATGGAAAAAAACCTACAGAATAACTTTGAATAAGCGTATCGTATTAGATAATTTAGATACATTACCAATTGGTTATGTTGCCGACAAGGAATTACACTTGTGGCGTAAATGATCTTTTTCTATTTTGAGGAACACTCTCTACTTGCCTTTGAAAGAAATTGCCCAACCAGCTGCACCACCAACAACGGATGATCCTTGCTGCAAATTAGCGCTAAGTGTTACATTTGTTAACTTTATGAGAAAATTCAACAATTTTTTAAAACCAAAAATCCTCGAAGAGGAACGCATGTGTATTATAGATTTCCAAGCAACAGGAAAATTTGATTGTGTACAAACCTTGCCCTTGTTCTCAATTGTACTGTTGTTTGAAAATAAGAAAGTTTTTGAACCAAGTTTAGTCAATGCCATGTTTTATTATGGCATTGACTTGTTTGATTTGTTTACAAAAACATTGAACGATATAATTCAAGGAATTCTTGAACTTTGACTCTATGGTTGCTTGCTGTGTGACAACAGAGGGTGCATTTTTTGCAAAACCAATACAAAAAGTAGCAGCAAAAAGCCATTCAACTTTTCAAGCAAAAAAGCAACTTATAAACTTTGTCACATATGTGGTCATTTATCTAGACGATTAGGTGCGCATTTGCGCTATGAGCACAGCATCATAATAGTTTGTAATAAAATTTTTCACTGAAAGCTAGCTTTTAATGCACTCAGTAGTTTGAAATGTTCACATTCGATGAATGCCTGCTTAGGTTCCCCAGGTGACTACCTCATTGTAAACCAAAAAACAAAATTTTAGTTCCATTTCAAAAGACTAATAAGACTAATAAGAGTGCATAATAGTGTCTCACTCTTACAATGGAAAAATGAGACACTGCTGTGTACCCTTGCATCTAATAAGCTAAGCAATCATAGTTAAAATTTTTGTTGACAGACCTGTTCGCTATACTACTACTACTAGTAGTCCGATTACTCCGCTTATTCCTTCACTTAAACTTAGTTGAATACTTAAACGTCATTATTAAACTGAATCGTCATCATTGTGAATTAAAATGTTTGCACTTTTTAGCATCATTTCCTGGGCAGCATATTACATAACTTATGCTAACAAACTATAATTCCATATTAAATTATTGTTTATAAAATTTTACTGTGTGAAATACAAGTAAGATTTTCATAAACAATATTTTAATATGGAATATTATACTTTGTTGGCACAAGTTGTGTAATATGCTGCCCAGCAAATGATGCTAAAAAAGGGGTCAAAATCTAAAAAGCTAAAAAAAACTAAAAAAATTGACTACAACACTTCACCTTTAGTCCAGAGCCAGCTCCACATACTCCCCTATTCTGATTTTGTCCAGGAAGTGCGCGGCGTTCTCCACCTTCTGCAGCCACGCACAAATCAGCTGCCTGAGTTCAGGACATAGGCTGTCGTGCGTGGAAATGGCGCGCAGGCGGAACTGGACGGACTGGAGAAACGCCAAGACAACCAGTCCGTTGAATGCGGGCATAGTGGAGCTGGCTGCTGGTGATCGTGGCTGGTGTTCGTGGTGGCTGGTAGTAGCGGTGGCACAGAGACGGATGGGCGGGGGGTGTGGTACAAGACAGGGCGGGGCTGTTGCAAAAGATGGGGGCTTGGGCTGTGGTAAAGGGCTGGGGCTGTGGTAAAGGGCTGGGGCTGTGGTAAAAAAATGGGCGGGCGACTGGCGGGTAACTGAATAGTTCCAAAAAAATGTTTTCCTGGGTGTTGTCTTATATAGTCAGATAAGAACGCCTTCCTTATCTGTAAGTCTTGGCAGCCAATCCCTTTGACGTATTCACTGACGTAAAGAACGCCTAGGCAGTAACTAACAAGGGCGGAAACCCTTGTTTAATTTTCGCTTAGGCGTAACTGATAAAAGTTTAGTTACGCTATTGACGTAAGATAACATTGTGGCATTGTTTGTTCTAGGGATGGGAAAATTTGGGGCTTGGCCAGGTTTTATGTAACTTAGATAACATTAGCTTGAGAAAATTAAAAGGGTTATATTTTGAAAATTAAAAGGCCTTAGTTATATTTGAGTTAGATAAAATTTTTGGAAATTAAATTTTTAAGTTATTTAGTAAAGTATTTAAGAAAGATAAGAAATTTTGAAAAAATCTTTTAAATATCAGCAATTGTTAGCTAATATTAGCTAACATTGCTAAAAGGGGTGGTTTACAGAAAATCTTAATTATATGTAATAAACTTAATTGGTTTTGTTTTATTTCAGATGTCAAACAACTACAACAGTTGCGTCTAAGTCCTGCTCTAGGTACACGCTGAGATCAGAGACATCCTTGACCACGGTGAAGCCGAAGTCGGGCCAATTCATGAAACCGTTTGTCAGATCCTGCAGTACACTTTGATGGACCTGGCTGTATGCGTTGAAAAACTCCAGGAACCGGAGCTTGGCTTAGATGTGGTGGAGCTGTGTATTCCACCGCCAAACCAGAATTGAGGTGAGCCTTTTTACTAGCATACTTTTTTGTACTGTATCCTAAGTAAGTAGCTATGTTAATAGTATTTGGCGTCTGTTTGGGAATACAAACTCTCATACTTTTCAAAACTGAGGGTTTGTATTTCTAAACAGACGCCTGTACGGAAACATTTTAGCTGTGCAATGCTGTGACAGTCAAGTTTAAATATTTCTAGCGACATTTTGGAACGTTAAGGCCAAACTAAAATGTGATAGTTAAAGTGTTTCTAAAATTAAAATTTGTAGATTTATAAATTTATGCCAAATGAAAAATCTAAGTTTGCTAATTTTTGTCATAATTAGAGCATTTTATTAATAATAATAACGATTGTTATTAACGACTTCGAATTAAATTCATAATTATTATATATTCGAATTTCGCTTTCACTGCTGCGTATTCCATATTGAGGAATTTTGTCCTAAGAATTAATTGTTGCGTCAGTAGTTTTTGTTTCCGTTGAAAGTTTCATTGCGGTCCTCGTCGTTGCAGTGGCTGGTGGTATTGTTGTTGGTATTGAAGGTGCTGCTGTTTGGGCTGCTACTTGCACCAGGGCTTGTTACGGCCTGGGACTGTTCCATCTGACTCAGGTGACGTTCCTGGAAAAATGGACGGTTACTTTTCGATGGATCATTCTTCTACTCAACCGCGGGTACAGCAAGCCAGCGATTTTCTCCAATCTGCAGAAAACCATCAGTATTGACATCGCTATCAGAGTCTTCATCATCATCTCGGCGACTTTCTGGACGTCTCGGAGGGATTCCCAACATATGCCTTCTGTTTCATCGTTGTCGGCGACGTCTTCTAGCAGCTTGTTTGCGTTCTACTTTAGTTTGGAGTCGACTGCTGAAATGTTAAAAGCATTGTATTATATTTGTAACGTATGACTTGTAGTCGTATTATATTTTTCTGTTCGTATCATGTGTTTACTTATAATCACTTTAATTGTATCTAAACAAAGAACTATTGTGTCTTAGTTATTCATCGAGTTTATGATACATAATAATAGCAAGAGTACATAATGGCATCTGACTATAGACGACGAGTGATACACTCTCAGCCTGCCGAGCCTTCTGCAGGCAGATGTGCTCGTAGTTTTAGTTTTACCCGTTCAAAATATGTCAAACAGGTTGATGGCCAATCAGCGTGTAGATTCGTTGCTTAAAATATTCACTTTAATCCATAATTGCTGATGCATTGATAAACAATAAGTAATTGATACAGTTTATTATTACTATTATTATTATTAATGTTAAGTTATTAGTAATTCATGGTTTCGTTGCAAAAACATCAAAATCATTTGCTAAACCTTCCAGGACAACTTTGTATCACTTTCATAATTCTTATCAATGCATTAGCAATTATGTATTATAGTGTGTTGCAATGAGAGACCACGCAATACTTGGCCTTCTTTCTGTTTAGCAAAACTTCAACAGGCAGACCGGAAACGACAGGAACATCTGCTTGAATCTGCATCTAGAACACAGGGCCGGCACAGTCTTATATCCGACACTTCACTAATAATCTGGCACAATTTTTTTCGAACAGTGTCTGATATGATGTCATGCCATTGCGAGACTGAACAAGCTCAAAGAACTGCTTTATCCCCGCAGCAAATATTTTTTAAATCACTCTTAATACCAATAAGCATAAAAGTTTGTGCAAGACAAATGATAGATAATACGTGATTATAGGCAACCAATTTCTCCCGAGCTCTGCTGACCACGTTTAATGGTTATACGATAATCTTGTAAATTAGCCTGTATTTTGTTTGATGTTGGCAAGATTTCTGTTGGACTGTTGGTTCATACGGACTGTTACACACAGACTAATGCTTTGTTCACAATATAAAAACGACAATAGTCAATGCAATGGATGTTAAGTGCTGTAATAATAAAAGAAAACTTGAAAGCATGATCCAGCTTTTATTTTTATAGTTTATCACGCGAGAAAGCGAGAAAAAACAACCTTTAACCATATGCTGACTTTAAAAATGCAGACAAGACAATTTTTAAAAAGACTATTTGTTTCTATGTAATTTTAACAGAAAAACTTAATTTTTGTAATCAAGAACGTAAACAATTCATAACATTAGACCAAAAATACGTGAAGAATTCATGCTATTAGACCAGAAATCTGTTTTTAAATTTGCTGACGTCAGCAAATTTCAGCAAAACAAGTCTAAAGTACTTCTTAGACTTTGACATTATGTGCCAATATAAAACAGTTAGTTGTTTTGGCTATTTTACTCTTCATGCTTTCAAGTTAGGTTCTCGCGGCTTCGCAATGAAGGAGAGAGGGTAAGAACTTAATTAAGATTGCTCTGAGACAAAACAAGCAAAGCCTAATGCAAAATGGGCCTAAAGCTATTAAACTTACATTATCACTCCGTGAAATGAAATCTGCTGCGCAGCAAATACTCATAACAGTCGATGCTGTAGTTATTATTATATAAATGTGTTGACAATTGCAAGAGTGTGTCTTATATATAACTGTACCGCCCGTTTGGTGTTTTCCTAAACCAATTTTGATTCTGTTTTTGGCTAGGTATTTTTTTGAATGCTTATAACAAATGCCGATTTCATGAAATGCGCTTAAATTGCCGTTGATAAACGATGCTTTGTGGTAACCCCGTGCTTGTCAGAACAGTGAATTTTAAGTTTTAAGTCTGCTTATTTTTCTCAAAATAGTGGGATGATTTAGTGATTTGTCTTAGTGTCCATGAGTTTGTTTATTTTAAGCAGTATGTTGATAGAAAATACTTAAAAACTTAAAAAGTTATACTTATGAACAGTCTGTGTACGTGAACGAGACTATGTAGGTGAAACAGTGAACAATGTGAGAATAGTGTATAGGTATAATTTGAGTCTTCACAATTTTAATTGTCTATATAGTGCAATGAAATGTGTGCCAAACTTTTGTATGTTCTTTATGCTTTATATTAGTGCAAAATTATAACTGTAAATCGTTCAGACAAGTCAATATGCAAATAAACTTTATCATCTGCAATGTTGTGTGCATACATACGTACATATATGTACAATTGCAGCCAGCCGCATACTGAACACAGCTGCAGTAACAGACACATTGCGCGCACACATTCATGCTCACATACAGCCTCACAGTAGCATTGATGAACACATACACAAACGCACACACAAATCCTTTCAAAATACACGTTATTATCCGACAGACTCATTGTAAAGAAGCCTGCTGCGCTGTGGCGCAGCAGAAAAAAGGTCATTCTAGCACTAAGCTCTTACGATTAGTAGCAACGACATTACAACCACACATCAAAGTAGATTTAGTCCTGCTTACAATACTTTTAACTACATTAATGAGGATTTGTCAAACTTTATGGCAATGCCAAATATTCTATTCACTTATTCTGTTTGATTTTTTTGTTTTCTTTTTGATGCAGCCCAGTGAAATGTTGACAGATTTTGACGATCCTGGTATTGATCGAAAGATCTTTCTAGATATCAAAAGTCTTAGATTTTCTAGTTTGCAAAAAAAGTATTGTAAAAGTTTTAAGGGCCAAAATACAATCAAATTTTTTTAGTACAGTCAAAAAAACTATTTACACGATTTATAATAAAGTATTTGTATGTATATTTAAGCTGTTTATAGAAATTTGCTTGTTTTAGAAGTTCTTTTTGCCCTTTTTTGTCTGCGTTTGAATTTTTTGCTAATGAAATGGAAGACGCGTATGCGTGGCTAACTAGCCAACGGAGGCTAATTACTTCTGTATATCTGAAGCTGCCTGCAGCTATCCATCCTATTTTCTGGGCGAGTGTTACCCAGGCTAAAGGTAAAAAGACTTTTTGTTAAAACTTTTGAAATGTTTTGTTAAATAGATACCACTACTAGTTTCACATAGACACGAAAAGTTAATTATTTCTAGAAAAACGCCTGCTTAATGACAGTTACATCGTTCAAAAAGCTGGCGTGTCGGAACAACAAATATCGATTCTATTTGTATTTGGCAAATTTACAACTGGAGAGTCGTCAGCGATTCGTAAGTGTTAGCTATAATTACACCTAAGAAAAGACATTAATATATTTGTTTTAATTTTCGTGCTGTTAATGTCAGTGATAATTAAAAACTACCGTGTACAGTCTGTTGTACTATAATTCGGACAAGAGTCACTTGTCTTATGTTTTTAACCAATAGAATGTGCAATGCTTGTTGCTCAACTGATAATTAGCGTATATTATTAATTTTAAATTTTATTTGTAGCTTACTCCTCTGTTCAGTTTACAAAAACACTGAACGAGTACGCAAAAGAAATTAAATTCAACTTCAAAATGTTTCATTCTGTGATTATAACCGATCCAGTTTTATTTATATCGCCTCACCTGTTACAAAAATATCTTCAGCCATCAGGTAAAAAATTTTCATAATATCAACTACATTTTGTTGATAAGATTGCGAAAGTTTGAAGAACTCATATAATACTATTGAATGTGTGATCAGTCATGTTTTAAAAATCAAAATTTAAATAACGGGTGTTTTCTTACAAAATTTGAATATAATTAAATTTACTGAGTCTAAGTACTGGGTCCCTAATCTAGTTTCGCCGAGCGAAGAAAAAAAATCAATGGCAAAATTCCTATAAATATTAATTTTTACCGTAATTTTTTCACAAAATACGCATACAAAAATACCAACATTGTAATTGTTGACTTTTCAATTTTCTAGAGCAAAAAATAACTGCGGATGTGCCAGCGAATCAGTACTTTGCTGATGGCAGATACCCTTGCAAAAGAAACGTGTCATATTTATCTACAAGTAAAAAAATTTGCTGTCACTTGTTTTCTTATTTGAGTTTATAACTCAATTTTAGCTAGCAATATTTGTAAAAAAACAGCGTAAAGTCAGTCAGCTGATGTAGAACAGTAGCCTGAAATTGAATGAAATTTTTCTAACTCTAGCTATTAAACCCCGGTACATGGCCAAACGAACGTGTCATTGCCGATGCTGCGAAGTGCATGGCCGAAGTAATGGTAAAGTTTTAAAAGCTTCAAACTATTTACGTATTTAATCATGAGTTTGCACAAATTAAGACATAAATAACTAAGATGAAAATAATTAACAGTTTATAACTATTCCAAAAAAGTTTAAAATGAATTTATCAAGACTGTTGAAAATTGCGTCAAAGTACCGTTAAATTGTGTCTTATCACTGTCTGTGTTGGCACATTTGGGCCATCTACTATCTGGGAAGCTAACTTCTTATCATTTATCAATTCTTAACGGTTGACAAAAACACTGAATACATATAATGCAAGTTGAAAATTTGTAGAAAGTAAACAAGAAGAATTACGCAAAATGTATACATCGGCAGACGTGTAAACTCGTGTAAACTATATATGTATTTTTATTTAGTAACAAATTTTAACTAAAATAAATTAATAACCATTTTAATTTAAACAAAGAAAATATGTTTGAAAAAAGAAAAGTTGCTCTTGTCGCTGTTGCCTCAGAAGACTTCATCGAGTTTATACAGTTTTGTAAATAAAGTAAAATAAATGTAATGTGAAAAAAATTTAACCAATTAATTGTCATTTTTGTTAAAATAAAACTAATTTAAATGTTATTATATTTAAAATTAACTGAAATACTGTCACACACACATAAACAACTTATGAATAACAACTGCCAAATGACTACGATTCTAGGGTAAACTGATAAACTAATACGAAACATGAAAGTGCCATAATTTGTAACAGACTGTTGAAAAGCATTCCGGTATTTCCAAAAGAAGCATTATAATTGAATCTGTTTTGGAACAAAACGAAACAGCTTTTCATAACTTAGTGTGACAATAGTTTATACCCGAACCTGAACTAAAAAGCACCCGAAGGACTCAACATGAGCACCAGCTAAGTCAGTTTGATATGTAGCACCCCGGTACACATTAAGTTTTTAGCGACATTCTGAATTTATGTAAGAATGTGAGCGTAAAAATTTATACGTAACATTGGAAACAGTTCAACAATATGAACCGGTTACTTTTAAATAATTTTAGGTGATCAAAAATTGCGCATTAAAAATACTACGTCAGCTAATTGACTACTGTCGGTATCGTTTCTCAACAAAACATCTAATTATTTATAATATAAAAATAGAATAGGTGCTTCTTTAAACCCTTGCAAATGAATCTTGATTTAAAAGTAAAATTAAAAGTTTAACAATATTGACATATGAATATGACATTGAACGATAACTTTAATTCAAATTGGTGTAATTCATTAAGCTGCCCTTAAGTGGTTATTTGTTTAAATACTGCAGGTTTTCTGAAAATGCAGGTTGATGCTCTTAAAATTAGCTTTAAAATAACGTAGCTTAATGTATTTCACCAATACTGATCAGTCAGTAATTTATACATTGAGCACAATTAATTTATTCTGTATCTTTTTCTTTTATATACTGCCAAATTTCGTCAAGCGGTAGCATTCGGAAAAGTTTCCTTTAGTTTTAGTCTTGCTGCGATCATTGACTAAAAATCAATCAATCACAATCAAATACTATGAATCAATATAAAAAAATACTATTTCAGCATACAAATGATTCACACAAATCTACCATACCATGAATCACAGCATATTTTTAACTAAAAATATATATCTCGTTGTGACATTAACAAGTATAATAAAATGTAACTTCGACAAATGTTGTTGCTCTTTTTTCGAAAAACTTGTAAAAATTATCAAAAATTAGTGAGTTAATTAGTAAGTTAATTACTAAAATTAATTAGTTCATCGAAGTGAAAGTGACTAACCTGAGTGAATGTAATTTTCATCATTAAAGATGTAACAGAGAGTGCACACGTTGTTGCCATAGGTGAACTCTAACCCAGAAATAACGTCCATCGCTTCGGCCTGAAAGAATGCATCCGCAGCAGACGTTATGCACCGCTGTTTCAAACTGAGAGCTTTAATAAAAAAATAGATGTATGTAACAGGAAGGTCATAAAACTGATACAAAAGTGAACAACTTGACTTTCTGCACCGAGTTGATTTCTAAAAAATATAAAATGTTAGTTATCTTTACTTTGAATAAAGCACATTCATAAGGTCATGTAAACTTCTACAAACATCAAAAGAAAATTTAATTTGTCACTGACCTCCCTAACTTATGCTGGTACATCCTCCAACAGCATTACAGTATCGATAATTTCAAGTGCGCTTCCTGTGGCTTCATGTTCCGCTTCTCGTTTTGTGTTAGCTTCATCTAAAGAACATTTTTAAGTGACTTTACGAAACAATAACTAACTGAAACATTTGCGTTCCTTAAAATTAAGTGTAATTGTATTTGACAAAATGTCTTACCTTGTGTGTTGAGGATTCCCTATCGCAGCTTGGCCTTATGACCAACATCCGTGCATTCATATGCAAAAGTAGGGCCTTCAGCATTAAGACCTTTTGCTACTATTTTCAGTTCTTCAAGTGGTAGGCGAGGAATGTTGGGCAAGCGGTTGAAAATAGTGTCTATCGTCCGAATAATGAAGAAATAGTAGGTTAGAGCAACCCAACAGAAATTGTAACTGAAGTTTAATTTGAAAGTACCAGCTTATATACCCTTCTGAGCTACTCTTATCAGTGTGGGAATGGCGACAGGTTACCTTTATTTGCATATTTTCGAAACCATCACGAGACTTTTATTTGGTTGTGACTTTAGTATGTTTGCTTTGCTGCTTCCTAGATCTTGCTAGAAGCAGAAAGCAAACAAAATGGTATGATGTTGTTTGTTCTCTTGCAAATTTATCAAACAATTTATTGTTGAGTGACACTTCCTGTGAAGATGAACCCCGGCTTTTTGGGGAAGATTATGCAATTTCTCGTCATCTGACTCTGATAAGAAACAGTATATAAGAAGCACCAAAAACTGAGATGCATCAGTTGTCTTCTCTCTCCTGAAGAAGTTCGTCAGAAGAAAAAGGCTCTTGAACAAAACATCTCTCATATTGAATCAAGCTTTTATTCTACGTCATTTCTTTTCCATACATACCATCAATTATCCGTAAGTTTAATTGTTTCAAATGTTTTAAAAATTAAATTGATATAACTTCATCTATTTTTGTGACTGAAGATTAAAACTAAATAAAAACGAGGAATTTGCATGCTTGAACTAAACTTGGTGATATATAACCCAGATTTTTGAAAATATTTTCGATCTAAATTGAGCGACATGAAGTTCTGATTTGAATAAAAGAAGGATGAAATATCCCCTACGAAAGTTCATGAATGGTTTTGAGTATTTTAGTATTTTATTAGTGTAAATAGTTTATTTGACCCAGCAAATTCTCAATTATTGCCTACATGATATTTGTTTAAAATATGCGCCTAGCTCATTAGTGGTGTCAGAAGAAACGAAAGTTTTCTTCTGACACCACTTATGTATTTATCGTTGTTTCCGTTAGTTCTTTATCTTTTCTCTACTTGTCAGAGTAGAAGACTCAAGTCACACTCACTGTAAGTCAGAGATACTAGTCAGACTTAAGTAAATCCTCAATCCGATGCAGGGGATATGCGTCTTTTCGCGTGACCGCATTCACTTTTCTGAAGTCTACGCACATACGCCAGTCACCATCTTTCTTTTTGACTAGAACCACAGGTGAAGCCCTTGGAGAATCGGATTTCGGATTTTCCCTATAGGCCTGCTGTCGAATGGGTTTGACATCCCCGGTGTCAATTCTATGCTGGAATTGTGTCATAGTGCCGACTGGTTGCGCTGGTTTAAACCGATGTGCAAACGACACTAGCACTTCCTCCAATTTGCTTTCCCCTCAAGTGACATGTGGGACTCTCTCAACTTTTTTTTGACTTTTTGTCGAAACCCATCTTGAAACCCCGGTTCCATGTGGAACTTAGTCTTTTTTGGACCTGGTCCGAATTTGAATCTACCCCGCAGACGTTTTCTGTACCGTCCACTGCTTCTTCGCACAAACCCACAAAGGTATTGGCTGGGATTATCATCTGAGCAGGGTGAGGGTTCAAAATTTTAATCGGAATTTTGCCCATCTCGACTCTAGCCACTGTGGAGCTGGCGTATAGTTGCTGTTTCAATATAAAATCAACGTGCGGTTCAAAGAACACGTTTTTGATGTCTACTCATTCTCGGTTTTGGCTTCATCAAGCCTGCGATTACTCGTTCACGTGTCGGACCTATGACTACCTCTTTGGTCGTGAATAGGGGAATGTGAGTCTTCATGGATTGCCGCTCTGCCTCAGATAGTGACATTATTTGTTGCGGGGGCAATAGAGGCAACCAGTGTGCTATATTTGTTGCGAGGGCAATAGAGGCAACCAGTGTGCTATACTGTCAGCACCTGGTTTCAGCACACGCTGGCCACAAGCTATGACCCAACCAAATTTTTGCAGAAAATCAAACCCAAGGATCAAATCGCGACCACAGATGGATGAAATGAGAAATGGCCACTTGTATATAAATCCCTCATACTCAATAGGGAGTTCAACTTCCCCTTTGAAATGGATCGACGATATGTTTGCGGATCTAGCTGATTGCACTCGGGGGTGGGTAATCGGCAGCTGTTTGCGCCGCTGAATGTCCTCCAACAAATTTTTGGTGATTATGGACATAGTGGCTCCCGTATCTATTAGGGCTGGCCACATTTTTTCCACTTGGACTTGGACCACTGGGATGTTAGTGCTAGGGTTTCCCTCCATCTGGGATACCGGCCAATTTCCCAGCTCATTCTCCTTTGTCGATTTGAGTTCTTGCAACCTTGCTCTAGCTCGCGTATGCGTTTGTTCAACTGTTGGATGTGTTCTTTTTTTGCTCCTTGGGTTTTTGACTCACTAAACTGGCTACCGCTCACTGTCGGTACCGTTCCCTCTGTGCCTATTTTCACTGACTTTCTGGTGTTTTTCGGTTTGTCCTTGATTTTGGATTCTTCGGCTTTTTCGGCCTCCTCCAACCCTACTGGGGTCTGCTCAGGTTCGGGGTCCGATTCTACATCTAGAGCTTCAGTCTGGCACTCGGGGAACGACTCTTCCAGGTCGGTGTACCAAGATGGAATGACTATAGAATCCCCTTGCTCCGCGCTGTTTGGCTGCATCTCGCATGCCATGTCACTATCCGAGTCAGGCGCGGTGATCACTATGATCGGGGTTCGCGTCTCAATTTGGGTCAAATCAATGGGTTTGGAAACCTCAAACGGGCTGTGGGGCATCGACTGAATGATGTTAATTTTGCTTGCCATCATTAGAAACTCCTGGGACACCTCCTGCTCTACCTCATCCTCTGAATTCTCCTCTAGCTCATTGTCATCGTGTGCCCCAAATGTAAACTGCTCAGCTACTTTTGGGCCTCTTGGATCCAATCGGGAATCACCGTATGGATTTGCTCTTGCTTGGGCTGAGAGTTTTGCTCAACCACTTGCTGACTTTCCAAACTATAGGTCTGAGGTTGCGTCTGGTTCTGGTATACCACTCCTTGTGGAGGGTACATATACTGAGGAGGGTATTGAACAGGCTGTGGTTGTGAGTAATTTGGCATATATTGAGGGGCTTGCATGAGATGACTTCCCATTTCTTGCAGATAATTTATTTGACCCCATGAGAAATTGCTCGGATTGTTGGAACAAAAACTATTTCCCCGATTGAAATTTGACGAACCTTGAAATCGTGGGGAGTACGAGCTTTGCAACTGCTGTCGCCCATAGTTGGAAAAATTCGAGAACCTCCTTACATTGTTGGATAGAAATCGGCGAGTATCAGGGGTGAATGGTCAACCCATTGGCTTCCGAGGGGCCCGACAGTGTTTGCTGACGTGACCCAAACGACCACAATTATAGCACTTCGGGGGTCGAGAGTCTTGCCCCTGATATCCGCCATTACGCCCCATATTGGTATTGTATTGTCTGTTTAGAAATCTGTTTTGTTCAGCTGAATGTGCCCCACTGTACCCTTTGTCTCGGGGGTGACGATCATTTCGTTCTGAATTGTTCCTGATTTCAATTTGTAGCTCGCATATGGCTTCGAGCAGTTTTGACTCTTGACTCACATCTGAATTTTTGACTCTTTTGGGTGTGAACAAGGGTCTTATGGGCCCAGGTTTGTCAGTTTGTCAGGGGGATTTACGAAAGTTCTGGCTTCACGCCAGTTCCCGCCTTTTTGGCCTGAGTTCTCCCCACTAACCGCATGGACCCAGTCAGAGCCCCCGATCGGAAACACTAGATCCAACAGGTTTACCACCTTGGACAAAGGGGGGAGCCATCACAAAAAATTGGTGCTAGTACTTTTTGCACTTCGGGAGTCACCCCATTGAAAATTTTTCTGAGCCACATTGGCTTCCCGCTCTTCTCCACTAATCCAAATTTCTTGTGCTAGGATTTGCAGTTCCTTTAGGTAATCTATGACTGGTTCACTTGCCCGCTGACGTTTGTCCTAGAATTTTCCTGTAATAGTCACTTTTTGTCATCTTTTTAGCTCCAAACACAGGTGTCAAATGTTCGACCAGACTAGTGAAATTTTGGATGGTATCCTGGGGCAGCTTGGATGCATACAGGCCTACCAGTCCCCCTAATTTGAAACAGAGGACCCGTACCCAATCGTTTTCTGGGACCATTGCCATTTTTAGGCCGCATGGTAAGGCTCAGTAGCCACTCTTGGAAGGTCATTTTGACAGAATCATGGTCGAAAACTGGCAAATCCGCCACAAACTTGAGCATATTTTGGAGCTTCTGGGGATCGTAGGCCGGGGGTAAGGGTTACGTGTGAGCTATTCTCCCACCAAAGCTACTGGGGTTTATATACCCTGGTGCTGGTCCAAAATTTGTCACCTGTGCATTAGCAAAACACTGCCCCGTCTGTGATTGCATGTCCCCGTATATATTGGTATTCCAATGCTGAACAATTTGAAAGCCCCCTTGCGTTTCCCAGAATCTAGGGGTGGACGATGGTAGTTGTCTCGGTGGTGCGAATGTAACCCCTGGGCCCATAGACTGATTGAATTGCCGACCATATGAAACGGTTTCCTTAGGCTCTGTGATTCCAGTAGTTGTACAAAAGACTACTGACGGTCCGGTTTCGGTTGGACATTGATTTGCCTGAGTATATATATATATATATATATATAATATATATATATATATATATATATATATATATATATATATATATATATATATATATATATATATATATATATATATATATATATATATATATATATATATATATATATATATATATATATATATATATATATATATATATATATATATATACATATATATATATATATATATATATATATGTGTGTGTGTGTGTGTGTGTGTCGGCTGCGTGCAGTATTTGTACTGTTTTGTCAGCATTTGCGGTGGGCAAAAATCTACATATTTCGGGGTTGTTGCTGTAAAGCTAGTTTGCTCAGTGTTTTTATCATTGGTGGATTGAATTGAACTCCAGTAGACGGTGCGTGTACTGAGGCTCCAAGGGTATTCACTGATCTTTGAGTTTTGGTTTTTTTTTGATTTCTCAAATACTGATCGTCACTCCCTTCAACCTCTAGTTCATTGTTTTCTCTGTGTTGGTTTTCATTTGGTATTCCCCCTAGCCATTTGAAGACCATAGTACCCAGAGAAATGGTTGGTCGTGACCCTTTCAATCAATATTCTAGTTTTTGGGGGATGTTTGACCATTATTTTGAAGCTCGCCTTGCACCAAAGGTATCTGGCGGGGGTTCCCGAGTTCGGGTCTAATCGAAGGGAGTGCGGGCTAGTGCTTGATCAATTTGCAAGGAAGCCCCATTTTGATCTAACTGTCTGTTTGGAGTTTCCTAGGCCAGGGCTTCCGTCCCCAATTTCTGTTTTTTGTAAACAATCTGTGCACCCAGCGCCGTGTCTGGCTTGGGTTAGAGGGCCCGTCCTCATATTCCAAGATCTACAAGGGTCCCACCTACTGTTTGTCTGAAGTTCTGGGGTTTGATTGTCTACCCACTGCTCCCGGGAGTGTCATTGGGTGAGTCTCACTAGGCACCGTTGATGCAAGCGCGCTCGTTGAGGGAGAGGAGGTAAGAATCTGATTTGAAACCATTGACTGGTTTTCTTCGGGGCGGCGTTATGTGCATCATTATCACTCAAAAATAAGAAAAAAATTTGAAAGATTGAAAAATTCGAGCAAATTTAAGGTCAGGACTGAAGACCTGATACTCAGCGACATATCAATAGGTGGCTTATTGCAACTTTCTGTGCAGTACCTTTGAGCTAGTAGGTCACTTCTAGTATCTTCAGCTGCAAAACGTAATATTTATTATTTTTATCGATATATCGATTTCCATGTTTCCACTAGATCATCACCGAAAAAGTTTGCTTTTAGCGAAATCGTATATTTTAAATTTTCAGGCAACGTTGCGAATAGCGTTCTGATGTTATGTTAGAAAAAGTTATTTCCTGCAGTCGATTTGACGATATTTTAGTGAATTCTGAGAAAACTTTTAAAACTGGAAATTTTTCGTATCTTCAAATTTCAGAAGAAATTGACGTTTCAACAGAGTTCCGAGAGCAAATGTCGACTAAATTTTTAGCCCACAAGCGAAACCAGGCGGTTACCCAAAAAAATAACACAGGGAACGAGTGATCGTATTGAATTCCTCTCGTTATATACTTCCGAAACTCAAAAACAAGGGGGAATTCATGTTGGTACAGTATATACTCCTTCCGCGCCGAAAAACTACTTAAATCTGAGACTAAAAAAAATTTCGGCAGCACTTCCCCTCGAAAAATTGCACTATGGGGTGCTGCATTACGTCTAAAAATGAAAACAAAACAAAACAAATTTACAAAAAAACTCAAAAATGAGCAAAAATATGCAAAATTTGGAATTTGAAGAATTCAAAAATCGTCAAAATTTTGGTATCAGAAGTTGAAATGGACCGTTATAGGGAGTATATACTGTTACTCCCAGCAAAATTAAACATTTTTTCACCAGGAAAGGTGAAAGGGGGGGGGGGGGGGCGGTCTGCAAGGTCATAGACTCTGGAACGTGGAACATGTCAGTAGTAGAGCTAGTCGGATATCTTCAGAAACCTTTTTCGTTTGTAAACCCTTTTTTCTGTTTAGATTGGCGATTCAAGGCGGCTCAAATGGTGGTCTTTTGGTGTCGGCGTGCGCCAATCAGCGTCCAGAGCTGTACAAGGCAGTCGTCAATCAAGTTGGGTACGGTGATTGGCTGTAGAATTACGCCATTGAACTTATTTACACCGACTGTACATTTAAGGGGGTAATTGCGTTTTTAGGTGTTTTTTTGAAAAGGCATAGCTCAGCGTTTACAAATTCAAATCACAAGCGGTCTTTTGCATTAGGTAGAACAATATGTTTCCTAAATGTATGCCATGCATTGAAATTTAACCTGTGATTTTGTTTCCAATATAAGCGACTAAAGAAAGGTCATTTCCAAAATATTACAATTTTTTACAAAAAGTTTGCGCCACAGCTCTGAATCATACAATTACCTGTTGGGGCTGAAAGTTGGTAAGGTTTTTGACATGTTTAAAAGCCCCAGGCATGTCCCCCACTTTTTTGATAACTAGTCAATTTACTGAGAAAATAGCTGAAAAGCAAACGCACCGAAAATTTAAGATATTTTTTAGTAATTAAAACCCTCTAAAAATGTCCATAGGTGAAATTTCGAAAAAGTGAGAGACATGCCTGGGGATTTTGACCTTTATAGTACTGTCCCAAAAATTCATGCTCAGGCGTCACTTATAACTTGAGTACTGGTGGCGCAAAGTTTACATAGAAATCACAAAAACCTCGAAAACGCAACTACCACCTTAAGCGATACTTTGACTATATTATATCAAACAGCTAAAGCTCTAATTTTCTAACCATTCTAGATTGGAGCGTTGAAAACCAATAGGATATTATTCAAGTTTAAGGAATTTTTTTGTGAAGAATAGGATTCGGTTTTCAAACTAATTCGATTTAGTTAATTTAGAATAGTAAGCTAATTGCGGAATGTGCGGGCCATTATTGATGCAGATGACTCATTAGCTGGGTTTTTTTCAAAATCGGCACTGTGTAAATGTTGTGTAAATTAAGAATTTGCTGTGTAAATTAAGGGTATGTTGTGTAAATGTTTGAAAGTGTGTATTTAGGCATTTTTTAGGTAAAAAAATATTTTTTGCACTTAAAAAACCCATATTTTGACTTTGCGACTTGAACTACGAAAATAAAAATTATGAAGAATGATAATAGAGTGTACGCTGTGCACCCTAGTGCCGACTGCATCCGAAAAACGCCTGCTACGCAGGTTTACGCAGATCTGTTTCATCAGCCAGATCGCACACATTTTTTAATTCCGGGTTTAAAACCTGCCGTGCAGCTTTGAAAGTACTTTGAAGACATCACATACATGTAACAGAACCAAAAATTTGGATGGATATATATACTCTCACCTGGGCCCGGTTTCATAAACAATGAATAGCGATTCATTAGTAACACTGATGCAACGCAGAAAATGGAGTATAACTTTGCGCCTACACACTATTTTTGCTAGAAATTTTTTTGACAGGTTGTCAATATGTTGCATAACGTGTGGTTAAAATCGCGAAAAAGTCGCGTTATCCAATGAAAAATATAGCTAACTTAAAGTCATTCATTAGTTGCAAATATTAGGGATTTTTTTCAAGCCACTAATATTTACTAATATTTGGGACTAATGAATGACTTTGACTTAGCTAGACTTTTGACTGCATCAAGTAAACGTAACAAAATTTTACCCACACATTATCTAACATATTGGCGATAAACCCAACGTTATAACTCGTTTTCTGGCTTACATCAGTGTTACTAATGAATCGCAAGGGATCTTTTATGAAACCGGGCCCTGGTGAGGGACCCACCTCCCTTGAATCAACCAACCCTCCTCTTCCAAGACTGACGCAATTTTTACATTTTTTTTAGATAAAAGTTAGTTAAAAATTAAATTAAAATTAAATTTCATCAAAAATGGCCAATTTTTAAGTGCCAGTTTTAGGAAGCCCGTAGAAACTGGAGATTTTTTGTTTTCGATTCGAGTCAAAAATAAGACTTATTTTCTTTATTACAAATGGGTCACAGGCCGCAGTCGCCATTTGGCTATTTTTTGTAATTTTTAGTAGCAAAATAAGCAGTTCTATCAGCTTTTGCGCGGAAATAGGGCTGTGTAAATCAGTGTGTATTTTTATTTTTTGTTGTGTAAATTAGGCGGCCGATGTGTAAATACACCCTATTTTACACAAAAAAACCTTGCTCATTAGTCCCATAAATTGCTGTTTAATTGTCTACTGACCGTTTTATTCGGAAATAAATTCTGTTTAACAAGCAATAAAGGCAAGTTAATGCTTTATTTATTTCAGGGTTATGGACATGCTGCGTTACCACAAATTCACCATTGGCCAGGCTTGGGTTCCTGAATTTGGCTCACCGGACAAAGAGGACGCTTTGCAATGGCTTTTAAAGTAATTAGACACCGTGACTCGGTTAATATAAACTGATCCTTTTCCAGTATGCATTTCGGTTTTGGCTCTGTCGTTGCGTTTTTGTCTTATTTTGTGTGAGCATTAACTTTTTGTACCTAATTCTATTATTAAAACATGTTATCTATTTTGTAATATAAAGTTGAGGAATTTAATGTTTAAACGCTTGTTACTGAACAGGCTTCGTGCATCTGAGCCGTCAAGTCCAGCCAGATGTTTGTTGTTTGTCTAGATGTCCAGCCACATAACATCTGCCCCCACAATATTCAGACTGCCCATTGCGTTTATCAAGCGGGTTTCAGACAAAAATATGCTTGATACGAACAGTAGGACCAAGAGTACATAATAGTGTCATTCTATATAGAAGAAGAGTGAGACACTCCTTCCTGCCTGTGTTCTAGCGCAAGCGGATGCGCTCGTCGTTTTCAAGCCACATGTTGACATTTCTGTGCAACATGTGGCTGTCCAATCAGCGCGCAGATTTTCTGCGTAACACACTTTTGTTTATAATCGCTGATGCGCTGATAAGCATTAAGATAGGGATAAAAAGTTAATAACTCTTTTAATACATAATTTAGGTGTGAAAACATCACAAAAGGTTTGCAAATACCTTTTTTGACATTTTGACAAAGACTCTGCGAAATTGAATAAGAAACTGTTGAGATACAAACTTTTCTCATTTCTTAAAGGTTTCTTGAATATTTTTGCTGAAAGTTTGTCAAAATGTCCGCAAAGGTGTTTGCAAATTTTTTGTGATGTTTTCGCACCTAATGTACTAAAAATGAGTTATTAACCTTTTATCCCTATCCTAATGCTAATCAACGCATCAGCGATTGTGCTATTACTAAAGTGTGTTACGCAGCAAATTTACGCGCTGATTGGCCAGCCACATGTTGCACACAATGTCAACATGTGGCTTGAAAACGACGAGCGCATCTGCCTTCGCTACAGCACAGGCAGGAAGGAGAGTTTTTACTCTTCTTCTATATAAAGTGAGATACTACTATGTACTCTTGGTAGGACTAATTTTAAACAAAAGCCGATATCTGAGAACGAGAACCGTTTCGAGAACGCACACGCACACTCACATGTGTAGATTCTTACTGGAAGGAGAGCAAAATCAAACAGCAAAAACGTTTTCTGTTCAGATACTCTCCCCTGCACAACCTGCGCAGTCCCGAGGAGCAGGGCAGTCCTTACCCGTCCATGTTGTTGCTGACTGCCGACCACGACGACCGCGTTGTGCCTTGTCATTCGCTCAAATACATTGCTCAACTGTATCACAAGGTGCAAGATTCCCCGTTGCAGGTTAGTTACAGGTTTTGGGCTGTAGCAATCGCTCGACTGTGGCTACTAGCAACATTTGCAAATTTCGTAGTTATTGTAGGTAAATTTTTACAGTTCGTGTCATGTTATTTTGCATTCTGCCAGTCATCAGTCTTCAGGTAGCGCTTCAAATAAATTCTAGGGCTTACTGTCTCGAACTTGAACTTAGCTTATATAGCTGCCATAACTTCATTTAAAAATATTGAGTGCTGTCACAAAGCACGCCGTTTGAGTTTACTTTTCTGCTTCGTTGTTCTAACATAATCTACTTAATTTGTAACGAATCTGGCAATATTTTGTAGTGCAAGCATATGTAGGTGGAAACCGGCTTGCAAGTCAGAGCCGGTTTTAATTTAGGGTAATATCATCCTTCACGAACGCCAAACGGCTCAATCCTAGTTAATCCGTCCCAAACTTTTGATACCGAATGTAACGATGCGGCCCAGATTTATAGTAGTATTGAGTACCCAAATAAGGGCCGGTTGAGGACGGGCCCAGAATTTGGGCCCAATCGCCGCGGAAGTCGCAAGGATCCGGATGGCGGAAAACAAAGTTTTCGAGCGGCGCGTAGACATTATCGCTAAACAATATAGAGGATGCCGATGCCGCTTGTCCTACGATAGCCACCCACCCTAACCTGATGACCGAATGTGACCTCTTCGGCGAAGTATTTTACGGATTATCCCTTGAAAAATTTGTACCCGGCGAACCCCAAAGCACCAGAACTTTTACCCTTTAATCTATCCAACGAACCCGATATTATGTTCCTGAGCGACGCAACAATTACCAAGAACATAACTTCCACCCAATTCACACGAACATTCGACCAC
The DNA here is from genome assembly GCA_030248245.1 of Trissonchulus sp. WLG1_4. Classification (NCBI taxonomy): domain Eukaryota; kingdom Metazoa; phylum Nematoda; class Enoplea; order Enoplida; family Ironidae; genus Trissonchulus; species Trissonchulus sp. WLG1_4. The sequence continues at coordinate 10,979 of JASANF010019312.1, read as the reverse complement.
CAGGACTCCTTTTACAGTCCCCAGAGAGATCCCAATCAGCAGTGGACATTTTGCAGTAAGCCCGAAGGCTGCCTGAATTTGACTTAATGGTTATCGTTATTGGTGCCAGTGACATTACGGCGGGCACCACAGAATTGCAGCTCAGGGAGGGATACGCAAATCTCTTTAGAACCCTTCATGAGAGGGGAGTACGAAGAACCCTAGAACCCACCCCACGGAATGACCTCAAAAAGAATTTGGAGGCAAAAGCATTAAGGGGGCGCTCCAGGAATCAAGGTATTGGGCCATAACTTTTTTCAGCTAACGAATTCGGACCTGTGTCAAGAAGCATAGCTACTCAGAAGTCAGAATGATGTGGGCTTTCATTTGATACCAATATCAAGATATATGGAAAATTGCCAAATTTTATAGTCTTTACTGACAAACTGCCAAATGGGTGAACATTGAGCAAAAATTTATTAAAAATTCATCAATTCACATCATTAGACGTAAAATAGCAGTCGAAAAATGTTTGAAATGGCAAAACTAATTTTTACGTCCATTTTTGCCAGCAAACCGGCTTTTACCAAAAACTGTGTTCGATTTGGTATAATTTTAACATTATCTAAAAAACTGTGTAACATTGCTTAGCTACCTAAACTGTTTTTTACTAGGGTCCCCAAAATTCTGCAAAGTTTCAGCGCAATCGGGCAACGCTACGCAAAGTTGCTGGCTCAAAAAAATTATACTGAATAGTGCTCACGGTAATTTTCGGCATTAGATATCTTTTGGCTGCTTCAACCGATTTGGCTCAAATTTGGCATGAAGATAGCCTATCACTGTGCGCAGTTGAACATTCTTTTATTTTTTTAAATAATGTTCTAGACCATGACACCACTGCTTTTAGTACTGAGAGACCGACCTCGAAAATACAAAAAATGCAATTTTAACAAATTCGCACTAAATAATCAAAAACAAAAATAATGTTCAACTAGAGGAGTGCAAGGGCTACATTTTGATATATCATGATTTTAAGAAAAACATGCTATTAGTTATCGCTTGCCGAAAATTCACTCACGCACAGTGCTGTGGCAGTCACGTGACATTATCACGTGATTACGTGATTTAAAATTTTTACACAAGGGTTATTTCATACCATACTAAATACTTATTTAGTGATATTTTAGTTTTATCAGCTTTTTGCTGACTTTTGAGGCAACTCTCGATTCCCGGAGCGCCCCCTTAACCATAATGCATGAGCACGAGGAACTGCAAGGGCTTACCGGCATTGACATCATACCCACCGATGACATTGACAATCCCCAAGCTATGCTACTTTTTATCTCCAATCGATGACAATTTGACCCCACTCTTACCCGCTGAACATAATTAAATACTAATGAAGACCTGAATATATTGTACCTCATTGTGAGTTGCATTGAACCCAGTGATAACTGCATGTTTTTCATCTGTGATGTATCTGTAATGATATTGTAATTGTTGTGCACCCTGTTTGTACAAACTACATGTCACACTTCCCTGATACCCTGAGAACCCTATACCCTATGAGTGACGGAGTCACTCGTTAAGAAGGGGCTAGTTGTAAAAGTCTGCAAAAACAAACCGCATAGCGTGTCGGTTCAGCGGCACGGAATCAATATTGCTTACATAAGTGTTTTAAAAATAATGTTTGTTGACGTTTCTAGCACACATACTTTAGCAATGACTTACACAGCGCGCAGCAATTTAAAACAAAAGAAACTTCCAGAAACTTAAAACAAATAGTTGACACGCGTTCTTCTAAGTAATAAATGACGACCCGTTGACAAATGAAGAGAAGGTGCCTTAAATGAAAATTACAAATTGCCGACGCAACCAATTAAAATTCTATTTTGTTAACATACATTTATTAACAGCAAAATAATGATCGGGATCGAATCCTGAAAAAGAGCACCCATTGACGCAAATACTTGGGCAAAATCGCTCATTAGACCCAGTTTTTGACACCCAAAATAATGACCCTCCGAGTTTTACCATTTTTTGTGCATCCAGTACCAAACTTTTTGCGTCAGCACCGCCTGGGACCCAAAAACCTATATAAACCCCTAACGAGAGAGAGCGCCACCTCATTTGGTGTGCCACAAACCCGATCGCTTTGCCGTTCTACTTCTATCTATCTATACATATTTATATATATATATATATATATATATATATATATATATATATATATTTTTTGTGTTTATTATATACTTATTACCCTGATAATTGTGTACCCAATAAATAAATAAATAAATAAATAAATTGTGTACCCTTTTAATAAACCCATATTTGCTATCCGCGTTTGTGTTTCTCTGTTTTCTAAATGGTGAGTATCGTCATCATTACAATCGAACACAAGTCAACACAGCGTTTCAAAATGTATGTCTGTTTTGAAAATGAAAATCTTTAATAGAAGATCAAAGGTTGATTCTGACTCGAGTAACCGAAAAGTAGTTGACTAACATTATTGAGTTGACTTGCAATAACTTGCATGGAATGTAAGAAAAACACCACACATTAAAACACAGGTACACAAGTTAATCAAAAATCTCAACATTCTTCAAATCAGGGGGAACCGTGACCTCCAAAAAGGGGGGATACGGCATAAACTCTTTAATTTCGGTGCCGGGGGGGAATGACTTAGATTTTTCGTAATGGGTTGAAATGCACATTTTAGCAAGTGTAACACTTACAAAACGTCTTAAAAATGCAACATCGCTAAATCACAAAGTTGCAGGGGTCTGGGGGCGGCAGCCCCCAGGAAAAATTGTAGATTTTTAAATTTTAGGCCGAATTTGGTTAACTAGAGACGTATCAGAATTTTTTCCGACAGGGAAATTAAAACAAAAGATGGGAACGTCACATCAGACAGTGTATTATACAAGTAAATGCAGTATAATATACTCGCGCAGGCAGACATACACAGGCTATGATGAAAGATAGAAACAAGGAATAGTAAGCCACAGAGATGCAAGGGTCTGGGGACTGCAGCACCCAGGAAATAAAATTGAGAATTTTTAGATTTTTAGGCCAAATTGAACAACTGGAAATTTTTTTGGCAAGCCACGGAAACCAACGACTGGACTTTACGGTTCCCATGGCTGCTGCGTCTCCGTCGCGGAATCACCTGCCCCGGCATCTACTGTCCCACACGGTTCCTGCCCCGGCAGCCAAAGGCAGTCTTTTCTCCCTCCCAACGCTCGATGTCTGCCCACCTGTCGCCTTTTTGGTTCCGGAGCGGCCTACACCAGCCGGGTTGCTCCGTCTGCTCCTTATAATGGCTGGTATTGAACCTAACCCCGGTCCCAGATCCTGGTCCTGTTGTGTGTGCTCGAACATTATAAAAACTCGGTCACAAGCCTCTGTCCAATGTACTCGGTGCAATCTGTGGTGCCACCTAAGACCCTGTTCTGGTCTGAACTCTCTCACCGAACGTTCCACAAACCCCACATATGCCTGCCCAAACTGCTCCTATCTTCCTTTTGCTGCGGGACTCCAGCCACCCGCGGCACCGGCCAGGCCCAATACCCGTGGGGGCACTCAGCCACCCGCGGCACCGGCCAGGCCCAATACCCGTGGAGGCACTCAGCTACCCGCTGCACCGGCCAGGCCCAATACCCTTGGGGGCACTCAGCCACCCGCGGCACCGGCCAGGCCCAATACCCGTGGAGGCACTCAGCCACCCGCGGCACCGGCCAGGCCCAATACCCGTGGGGGCACTCAGCCACCCGCGGCACCGGCCAGGCCCAATACCCATGGGGGCACTCAGCCACCCGCGGCACCGGCCAGGCCCAATACCCGTGGGGGCACTCAGCCACCCGCGGCACCGGTCAGGCCCAATACCCGTGGGGGCACTCAGCCACCCGCGGCACCGGCCAGGCCCAATACCCGTGGGGGCACTCAGCCACCCGCGGCACCGGCCAGGCTCAATACCCATGGGGGCACTCAGCCACCCGCGGCACTGGCCAGGCCCAACACCCGTGGGGGCACTCAGCCACCCGCGGCACCGGCCAGGCCCAACACCCGTGGGGGCACTCAGCCACCCGCGGCACCGGCCAGGCCCAATACCCGCGGGGGCACTCAGCCACCCGCGGCACCAGCCAGACACCCACCTTCTTTCTCCATTCTTCAGTTCAACTGCAACGGACTACAGTCTAAGCTGGCTGAAATCATAAACTTCATGGAATGTCACCACCTTCGCCTGGCCGCCATCCAAGAAACTAAGCTTAACGCTCAATCCAAGCTTGCCACTGTACAGGGATATACCATTGTAAGAAAGGACAGAAGTCGAGGACACGGCGGGGGATTAGCTTTCATAATTCACAACTCCGTCCTTTTTCGACCACTTCAACTGACACAAGCTCAGCCGGACGAGTACCTTGAAACTGCAGCTGTTGCCGTAAAAGCAGGCAATTGTGAAATAAATATAATCAACGTTTATATACCGCCTGCCAGCAGCTGCCCCCCAAACTACCAACCTAACATCAATCACCTGCTAACATTTCCAGACTGTCTACTACTTGGCGACTTTAATGCCCATCACAACAGTTGGCACTCAGCGGCAGTGGAGGATACCCGTGGGCGTTATCTTGCGGATGTCTTCGACCACGGCCCTCTGGCCATTTTAAACGAAGCGTCAGCCACCAGAGTCTCGACTAGAAACCGGAGCTCCCCTGACATATCTCTCGCTAGTCACTCTCTGTACAACAGCGTCACCTGGGCCACGTCTGTGTCGCTCAACTCCGACCATCTGCCAATCAGCTTGGAACTTTCAATGGAAATTGACAAAGCCGACAGTGAGAAGCGTACTTATGTCAACTTTGCCAAGGCCAACTGGGAAGCATTGCATAATTTTTGTGAACAGAAACTTTCTGAAGCCCCCCCACCGACAAATGTGTTTCAAGGAGAAACTGTGTTCCGGCGCATTGTCAATAAAGCTGCTGCACTCCATATACCAGCCGGCCGTATCCCAGTAATTCGCCCCGAATTCCCTACTGAAGCTGCCAGGTTAGCGGACGAACGTGACCGCCTACGCTCTGTTGACCCTACCTCACAACGAATTCAACAGCTAAACCGTCACATTTACCAACTTGTCAATGAACATCGCCGCAAGAAATGGGAAAACCACCTCAAACAGTGTGACCTTAGAACCGGCGTCAAGAAACTATGGAGAACCATAAGTAGTATTTCGAAGCCACAGCAAACTACCAGCAATCAGCCGATTGATTTCAATGGCACTCATGTGTACGATAACAAAGTCTGTGCCGATCAGTTCAATCGCCAGTTCACACCAACTCCCGACCATTTACCGGTCAAGCAGGGGCGGGCGACTATCCGCAAAATCAAGAAAGAAAAAGGCCTCTCCATCACATTCACTGTCGAACAGGTCAAACATGCGATCAAGACTTCCAAAGCATCGAAAGCTATGGGACCTGATAATCTCTCACCCATAATGCTGAAGCATCTGGGCAATACTGCTGTGAATTACCTTACAACTGTGCTCAACCTGTCAGTCTCATCAGCCAGCATACCATCAATCTGGAAAGTAGGCAGAATAATCCCACTGCTCAAACCGGGCAAATCCGCTGATCAGTCGCAGTCATACCGACCTATTTCACTCCTGTCACCAGTTGTGAAGATATTAGAGCGCCTGCTGTACCCGTTTCTGGTGGAGCATCTTCAGACTGCAACGCATCAACATGGGTTCAGGAGCCGTCATTCTACTACAACAGCGCTTCACGAGGTCAACAGCACAATAACCTATGGCCTGAACCAGCGGAAACCAGCTATGAGGACCATTGCTGTTGCTCTGGATCTTAAACGTGCGTTTGATACGGTTGACCACCAACTACTGCTACACGATATTCTGGGCTCAAACCTTCCATCTTTCATCAAGCGCTGGCTAACTTCATACCTTCGCGGCCGCCAAACTTTTGTTGATTTTCGCTCGTCAAAGTCGCGCCACCGGAAAGTCAAACAAGGCGTGCCCCAGGGGGGCGTGCTATCTCCCACGCTTTTCAACACCTACATGGCAAACATCCCCCAGCCACCTGTGGGCATGAGGCTTGTAACATATGCTGATGACTGTACAATCCTAGCCTCCGGTCCCCAGATTGGTCCTATTCGCGACAGCCTAAACCTCTACCTGGCCGTGCTTTCTGACTGGTTTAAGCAACGCCACTTGACTCTTTCGGTCGAGAAATCCTCAGCTACTCTTTTTACATCCTTCAATCGCGAATCGCGAAATCAACCTCGACCTTGGCATACGAATCAATGGCAGCGATCTTCCAACGGTGCAAAAGCCCAAACTGCTGGGAGTAGTTTTTGACAGCCTGCACACCTTCTCTGCACACGCTCGCCACCTTCAACAAAAAGTAAGACAGCGCAACAACATCCTGCGCGCACTGGCTGGAACGACGTGGGGTAAACAGAAGGAAACCCTGCTGGCGACGTACAAGGCAGTGGGTCGGTCGCTGCTGAACTACGCCGCCCCGGTATGGTCCCCCTCTCTGAGTGCTTCTCGGTGGAACGACCTTCAGGTTTGCCAGAACTCTGCCTTACGTGTAATCACCGGCTGCCACCAAATGGCGCATTCTGACTACTTACACACGGAGACCAAAGTCATTCCAGTTAAGGAACATAATGCTCTGCTCTGCAAACAGTTCCTGCTGAGCTGCTATCTCCCCAACCACCCAAACAGACAATCTATTCTGCTACCACCACCACCCAGAAGTATTCGACACTCACTTCAGTCAGAATTCGGCCAACATGTCCTCGCGCATGTACCAAATGACACGGTGTTGGATGAGCAGACCTACAAAGCCTACCTCGCTGTTTTGCACCGTTCCGCCGTCGCCAACGCCATAGCAGGCTACCTGCCTAACATTGTGCTTGGAGGCTACCCACCACCTGTGTCCCTATCCGAACGCGAGCTGGCACGGGAGACCAGGACCACACTGGCGCAACTCAGATCTGGCCACTGCAAGCTGCTAAACAGCTATCTTGCACGGTTAGATAACAACATCAGGAACGTTTGCCCTAATTGCCACCAGGGGCCACATACAACATCCCATTTATTTGATTATACTGCCAACCCCACCGTACTGTCGGTGGACTCTCTATGGACGCAACCAGCTGAAGCCGCCCGTTTTCTCAACTTGGCGACAGACGGGCTTACACCACGAGCGTTGTGACGGGCTACTACAACAACACTGGACTTTACGAATTCACCTCTACTGCGTCAAAATTGTTTCACAATTTTCGAAATGATTTGAAAATTTTTACCGCAATTATTGCGAATTTGCGGAAAACTATGAGCTCAGCAACATAAAAAACATATGCAGGCACACATACATATGCCCAAGTTGCGAAGCTGATGATAATATTTGTTGTTCACTCTTTAAAATACAAAATCTGTGAACAATTTGAGGTACAACACGATCTGAATAATGACAGCAATTCTGGGAAATTTAATTATATGGAAAGTTGATAATATGTTAAACAAAGCCGAACAGTTGCAGGGGGTGAAGGCGGCAGCCCTCTGAAAAATTTTTCAGTTTTTAGGCTGAATTTAGTCAACTGGGGACGTATCAGAACTTTTTCCGACAGGGAAATTAAAATAAAGATGGGAACCTCACATCAGAGTAGGTGACTGTATTACACAAGTGGATGCAGCATGATGTAATGTAATGTTGAACCATGGACATTTAACAACCTGAGCGAGATGAAACCTCAAAGCGAAGTTAACTCAGCGCGTTGGTTAGGCATGCATGCATAGGCTTTGATGACAAAAGCTAATAAGAAGGAATAGTAAGCCAGAGTCGCAGGGGTCTGGGGGCGGCAGCCCCCCAGAAAAAATTTGGGAAATTTTTCGATTTTGAGGCCAAATTTCATCAATTTACGGCCATTTTTGGTATGCGGTTCCAAAAAATTTTCCTTTGTTCCGGGCAAAAGGGGGGAATATATCCCCTATACCCCCCCACCGTCCGCCCTTGCTTCAAATCATAATACATGATAAGTTCTCAACTCAACGCACAATTCAAAATTGTTCTTGTACTATCCTAACTATAATGATAATGAAAATATCATTACCAGCAGCTAACACAGTAATGCGTACGCAACAGTAATCAAGCGTTTATATTCAATTTTACATGACGGCCCGCAGCGGTTGAGATAAGTGCTGCGTAAGATGTAGTTATTTTTTATTACGCAACTATCATCTTTGCACGGCTGTAAATTTATAGAAACTGCTCAAAAATACATGTATAGATGAAAGAGTCCGGCATCTATGCATTTACAATCGAAAACTCATTTGCTTCTTAACGCAGCTTTACCAAACTTGGATTTTTTTTCATACGCGGTTAATCCGCGAGAAAACTCCGCCGATTAGAACACTGAAATGAGCTCATTCTAGATCGTAATCAGAATTCGAAAGCCTAACGTCTGACCAAAAATTGCTGAACCCTGAGATGAAACAGGTGGCGTGATATTTGCGACTACTCGCTGTACTCTTGGTGCTTAAAATTAGTTCTGTTCGTAATGAAATTGCGTGTTTCATTTTATCTTGGGGTCTGGCAATTTTTGGTAAGACTTTAGATTGTAATCAAATTCAAAAGCCGAGCAGCTTGCTGACCCCGAGGAATTTTCATTTGAATACTGCTGTAAAAAGGTACGTTGGCATATACATATATTGTTATTGTTTATACAAAAGGTATTATATTTAAAGTATATACAAATATATCATATATAACAATTAATGGACTTCCACACATTTGAGGTGAGGTTAACTAAGTTAGCTTTTCACATGGGAATGATAGTGGTAACTACTAATATTCTATTCACAAGTATTTGTAACTATAACTTCAATTAAAATACCTTTACCTAAACTTCAGTTATGGGTCCCATATATTAAGTATAACTTTAACTAAAATACCCTTACTTTTACTTTACCTAAAATCCTTACTACTTACTTTACTAAAAGTTACTTTTACTTTAACTTTTAGTTAGCTATTTAAAAATTTAGGGGCTAACTTAACACACGAGCCTTGCTTTGCTTTCTAAAATATTAGCAACAATGTGGTCAATGTGAACAATAAATGCATCCATGGCAACTAAAATTTGATAAATCATATTTACAACGCAATTGCATCAATGACTGATGCATCTGGTACCATTCAACTGCCACAGTTGTCTTTAGCTTTGAGAGCTTTGTACAAATATCGGCGGCTGATTTCTTCAAAAAAGACAATCAGCACAAAAACAAACATTTCGAAATCATCAAAAGCAAAAGAAGGAAGTGACGGCGATTGTACCATTACACGTGGGACAATGAAACACGAGAAGATGAAACGCAAAGACAAAGTTGGTGAACCATCACCAAAAAAGCAAAAATGACATTAAAACAATAAGTGTAACTTGTAGGCTTTCTATTTTTAAAAATTAAAATTTGTTTACACAAAACTGTTCCACTGTCGTTAAATAAACATCTGAGTGTTTCGTATTTACAAAAAATTTAGAACAAAATTTTGACCACTTCACAAGCTGTAGCCGCATTAAGCACAAATCTGCATATAGCTAACAAAAATATAGGTAAAAAGATACACATTCAAAGCTATACTCACGGAAAACTTGCTAAAAAGGAATAACATACACAGATCAAAATATCTCCGAACAAATCCATTTGAACTAAAAATTCTAAAAAAATTGCAAATTTTTACTTGAACAAATGACTGATGCTGTCTTACTAGTCTAACCTAGACTCACTAGACTTGTAATGATGAATAATAATTACCTAACGTATAGTATCTGAATTGGTTTGAAAAAAAGATATTGATAATAACTAAATTTGTGTTATACGCAGAAAAAACGTTTTTGCGTCTTAATGTAGCTAGTTTTTTCACCTATCGGTTCCTAATTGCACACTTTTTTGTATTTCTTACGGTTTAATTATTATAAGGGTTCAAAAACATTTTACTGACCCTAAATTTGAACCTCAAACATACCGTGATTGCAGTGCGATCTTGTGTTTTAACTAATTATTGCTCGCGCAAGAACAATTACAACACAGTCACATCATCTGACAAAGTCAATAATTTTGGTCGGGCAGAAAAATGAAGGTCAAAGAAGTGGGAACCGTGGTGTCGAACGATGAATTTCACATCGAAGGAGTGAGGAGTCAGATACTGGGGTTAAAATCTAACGTCTTTCGGTGCTACACAGGCAACTAGATCCAATTTATCAAAGCTTTCTGCAAGAAATCAGGTAACTACATAGATAATAATTCCGTGCTGCATGTTTCATGAAACAAATTCCAACAATTCATTGAACAAGTGTTACGGAAATGTAAACTTAGCTGCAATCGTGCCATGACCTCTTAAGCCAACCACAGTTTGAAGGCGTATTCAGACAAAGGCGGATGTTGCTCTATGGAGCACGCCATAAAGCATGAGCGGGCGCACACTGTCTACTGCATTGTTTTGAAATAAAGCAACAAGCAGTGTGAAAATAGAATGCGCCTGCTCGTGGGCCCTCGTGTGAATAGTCCATAAAACAAATCCATCCACTCGCTATGTCTAGATATTATAGAGTATCATTGATTTACCTGAAGCTAAAACACATAAAAATATACATAATTTCGTTTTTAACAATATTTTAACTGTTTTAAAATAAATAAAGTTAAAGGGTGATTGCGTTTTGAGGCGTTTTTATGGAAGGATATAGCTCGGCGTTTACACCTTCAAATCGCAAGCGGTCTTTTGCTTTTTAAGTAGAACTATTGTTTGCCTGAAACAATGTATGTATTGAAAGTCAACCCTTGGTCTTCTGTTCAGAACAAGCGTTTAAAAAAGGGTCGCTTCCAAATCATAAGTTTTTTACAAAAGTTTGCGCCACAGCTCTTAGAACATTTTAGAACTGCAATTCATTGCCTAACCTGTGCTATTTGATTATGAGGCCGTATT
>JASANF010019310.1:0-13149 GCA_030248245.1 Trissonchulus sp. WLG1_4 | reverse complement strand
ATATAAACTAGGGATGTCGCGGATGTCACTTTTTTGACATCCGCGGATGCGGATGCGGATGCGGATGTTGACTTCTGACATCCGCGCGGATGCGGATGCGGATGCGGATCTTTTTCGAATACGTTCTAAACAAGTTATGAGCCAAATTTTTGAAAAAATTTTCACCGAAAAATACATAATACACTAAAAATAGCAAGTATGAATGCAAGAATGAAATGAGGAATGAAGAAATGAGGCTTAGATAAAACAGTTTGTATCAAAGTTGTGCATTCATTATACATATATATCTTCTAAGCCATGCGCCTCCATCAACAGTTTGTTTAAAACGCTATATATTGGTTAACTTTATGCCAACTCAAAGGCTATCGGCGTGACCCTCTGGTTACTTGATGCTTTTGGTTTTGGTTGGTGTATAATCACTATACATACGTACTTTGTCTATTCTTTTTAATCTACGAAAGCATGCAAGTTAAAAACCAATAATATTGTTTTGACAATTATTGCTTTACAAGTTTGTAGACTAGTCTCTCTCAAACATGCAAAATTCAGTTAGAATATGCCCGCAATATCAAATATTAGTGAAGCCTACTTTAGAAAAGAGCGAATTGCAACCAACAATGAGGAGAAAAAGCCTAGAATAAAGTATCAATCCACCGTTTTAAGAGCAAAAATATCGGTATATACATGCACAAAAATCAAAATTGCCGTCTGATTTTCTACATTTTTAGTAATTTTTGCCGAATCTGCAACATCCGCACATCCGCATTAAATTTTTGCGGATGCGGATGCGGATGTCAAAAAGTTGCGGATCATCCGCGGATGCGGATGCGGATATCCGCGACATCCCTAGTATAAACCTGGTTAGTACTATCTGTATGCTGTATGACCTACCTTTTGAGCACGAGTGGATTGAAGAAATAAATCTTGAGAAATGTGGCACTGTCCTCGTGATATCCGTAGAATGGACTGAAAAATAAGGTCAAGCATATATACGATTGCGCACATATTTTGCTAGACAATTTTCTGGAGGTAGTAGTAGCCAAGTCCAAGGGGTGGTTTTACTAACAGCAAATCATATGAAAAAGTACGCAAAACCATGCTTTAGTAAAACCACTTTGTGGAATATAGCCCAACATTTCAAACGCATTGTGGTGAAATTCTGAATACCAAAAAAAAAAAATATATATATATATATATATCAGGGATCGACCGGAACCCTAAAACTACCGGAACCGGAACCGGAACCACCTAAAAATACCGGAACCGGAACCGGAACCGGAACCGGAACCCCCTTCAAAAAGACCCTATATTTCGCAATATTTTCAAAAAAATTTTTTGTTCACTTTAACTCACATTTTTTATATGCAACCCTTCTATACACTTTTGACTTTCTATATACTTAAATACACTTTTGACATTTATTTTAGTATTTACAGTAATTTAGCACTTTAATTCGCAGTGCAAACGCAAGATCAGTGAGCCACAGGTTGCAGGGGTCTGGCTTGGCGGCCCCCCAAAAAATGTGAGATTTTTTAACTGTTTACGCCGAATTTGGATAACTAAAGTCGTATCAGAAATTTTTTCCGACAGGCACAGTGTATTATACAGTGTATTATACAAGTACATTCAGCATAATGTACTTTTGTGGACATGCATAGGCTTTGATGAAAGAAAATAACAAGGAGTAGTCAGCCATAGAGATGCAGGGGTCTGGTTAGGGTCGCCCTCAGAAAAAAATTCGAAAATTTTTGGATTTTTAGGCAAAATTTGGTCAATTGGAGACGTATCAAGAAATTTTTTTGGCGGGGCGATAAAAACCAAAGGGGGGACCCTTGTTGACAATTTCTCAAGGTTGACCTTAAGGATAACTTCTTAAGGGGACCAAAAGGGGGGGGGATCGCGGCCCCCGCTACCCCCCTCCCTATCTACGCCCTTGGGCTCCCTAAGGGGATCCCCTCGGGACGCGTGGGGACGCAAGGGGATCCCCTTGAAAATCCACCTCGTGTGAATCAGGCTTAAGGTTTACACAGATTACATAATTTTTTCAGTGTAGCGTAAAAAACCGAGGACCTTCGACCTTCGGCTTTCATTGAGCTAGGTGATGTAATACAAGAAGTTGGACACAAAACGCACAGCACTGTTGATAAAGAATAAGCACAGCAACATAAGAATGCTAGAATAAAAAATCAGAAGCTATTGTAGTCCTAGTACTAGTACTATAAATATTACAATATCCATTTTAAGACCATAAAGCACAAACGATAACAATGTATTAAGCTAGTGTATATTTAAATTTGTATTGTATTTTGTATTTAAAGTATATGTACATGTATAAGTATGCAATATTTATATATACGCGTACAGCAGACAATATGTTGAACGCATGAGGTTTGATGAAAGAGAATAATAAACAAGACGAAGACTAAACTAGCTACAGAGTCCCAAGAGGCTCGCCAGAACAAAATCTGAAGAAAATTTCGATTTGTAGGCCAATTGTGGTCAGTTGGAGGCCTATCGGAAAATTTTCATGGACGAACAACACAAAATTAAAAGCAAAATCCTTTGTCAGAGAAATAGTGGTTCCGGTTCCGGTTCCGGTACTTTTAAAATACCGGAACCGGAACCGGAACCAAAAAGTACCGGAACCGGAACCGGAACCGGAACTCCGGTCGATCCCTGATATATATATATATATATATACATGTATGAGGGGGGGGATGGGGGGGACCCCCCCCCCAAAAAAAAATCGAGGAGCCGGGGGGGAGGGTCCCCAAAATTTGGGCAAAATTTAGAAAAAAAGGCCCTTTTTTGCGAAATTGTTACCAAATTTTGCAAAATTGAGGGTATTTTTGGTCGATCATGGGGGGAGGGTCCCCAAAATTTGGCCGGAGAGGCCCCCCCAAAATTTTGACCCCGTTACATCCCGAACGCAAATCCCGATCCCGATCCCGAACTCAAATCCCGAAACTTTCGGGATTTTGCAAAAGTTTTAGTACGTCCCAAATTTTCAAATTTCGTGTAAATTTTCTAAAAAAGAGCCCCGCTACTATATGACATGATAACTTCGTTACAGTAACAGTTGTTGTTCATCACTTATCTTGTTTATTGTGTGTTCAAGTTCTCATTTGGCCCACACAGAGGTGGACGCGGATCAAAATTTTCGATCCGCGACCCAACCCAACCCAACCCGCGGCTCAGCACTCGTGGGGAACCCGCAATCCAACCCGCGCTGTAAAAGCCTACCCACTACCGTCTTTGACCCACCATTGCATAAAACCTATATGCCTGTTAATGACATGTGTACATAGTGTACATTATTCACATTGCTACTTTAAACGAACTGTGCACTATTACGCATTACTCTAATTTCTCTAAAATTGGAGTGCGACGTCGTAAATTTTTCAGGTTTTGGAGGTCGGGAAAAATTTAGCAACCCGCGTAGGTTGATGTGGGTACCCAAGGGTCGACCCACGGCTCAAATTTTCCGACCCAATTTCCGATATGTCTCCATTTGCCCAAATTCAGTCTAAAAATAAAAAATTTCCAAATTGGAATTTTAGGGAGGCTGCTGATCCCATGCTGATGCAAATTTGTGACTTAATGTCGCTTGCTTTCATACATGTAACGGCCAACGGGGTCAAATTTTTTGGGGGGAGGGCAGGGGGCCTTTCCGGCCAAACTTTGGAGACCCTCTCCCCTGATTGACCAAAAGTATCCAAAATTCTTCAAAATTCCGTAAAATTTACGCAAAATTGCCATTTTTACTAAATTTAACCCAAATTTTCGGGACCCTCCCCCCTACCCCTCAATTTTGGGAGGTCCCCTCCACCCACTCTCATACATGCATGCAAGGGCGTAGCCAGGCGTGGAGTCGCAAGGGTCGCGACCCCTTCCTTTTGGCAGAACTTGAAGAAATAACAAGGGTCCACCCTTTGGTTTTTACGCCCGGCCGAAAAAATGTCTGATACGTCTCGACTTGACCAAATTTGGCCAAAAAATCAAAAAATTCTCAAAATTTTTGCTGGGGGCTGCTGCGCCCAGACCCATGCAACTCTGTGGCTTATTCCTTGTTATTATCTTTCTTCAAAGCCTATGAATGACTACAAGACTACATACGCTCACTGCATTTACTTGTGTAATACAGTGTCTGATGTGACGCTCCCATCTTTTTGTTTTAATTTTGTTGTCTAAAAAATTCTGATATATACCTATATACGTCTCCAGTTGACCAAATTCGGCCTAAAAACTGAAAAATTCTGTGTTTTACTAGGGGCTGCCGCCCCCAGACCCCCGCTACACTGAGTTTATCTAATTTAAATGACCAACACTGCATTTTGTTATGCAAAAAAATGAATTCTGGCGGCTGACATCCCTAAGACCCTGGAATAGTGAGTGTAAAAATGTGAGCAAAAAAGTAGACAGGTGCAACCCCCCCTTCTCAAAATCCTGGCTACGCCCCTGCATGCATGCTTGCTTTTATCTTTCGTAAAAGTGTAACGAAGCACTTGCAATTATTGCAGCAAACACAACATTTTTAGTAAATTTCTGGTTCGTTCGGCTGACACTGAAGAAAGTGATAACTGAATTGGCCGATAAAGGCCGAAAATCCAATTACTAAATAGAAGAAAAAGGATATCTTTAGTGCATGTAAATAGTGGTAAGTAAAGGAGTAGTGTTATTAGTTTATTAATGAAAATTTCCAATGAAAAAATTTTTTGTAGACGAAATATAATTATTTAAAAAAAGGGGGTTTTTATTCTTACGTTCAAATATAGGTAACATTCTAAGAAATGCAGTATATTATACGATGTTCTACTATTATAGGTGTTAGTGTTAGTAGTATAGTATAGTGCGGCTTAAGTTACTAAGTTAGTTGGTGCCAGGGTTTTTTTCAAAACGGCCAATGCACAATTTGTGCTCATTTTTAAATTTCAATGCTCATTTTTAAGTTCGAATGCTCAAAATTTTTAACGTTTTTTTTGCCGTGTTGCATTGTCAAAACACGTATATATGTAGTCTTTTTCTTACAAATTCTTCGTCAACCGGAAAAAGGGGGTGCTACACTAATTTTTTTTAAAAGGAAAATTTATGGGGGTTGAGGCCGATCTGGGGTGACGTATATGAACTATTTTAGGGTAAGGACGGTTCCCGCAAAAAAAATTGGTGGCCATGACCATTCGATTTCTCGTAATAGGTTAAAATGCGTTAATACGCAGTTTAACGCAGTTTTAATACTAAATCGTAGTACTATCTTTTTCGCAGTTTTACACTAAATTCGCAGTAGAAACGCTAGAAAAGATCAGTAAGCTACATCTTTGCAGGGATCTGGAGGCAGCAGCCCCCAGTAAAAAATTGGAGATTTTTTCATTTTTTTGGTCGAATTTAGTGAACTGGAGGAGACGTAGCAGAAATTTTTTCAGAAAGGAAAATTAAAACAAAAGATTGGAACGCCACATCGGACAGTGTGTTACACACAGAGTTTTTTTGTTTCAAACTATGTTCTTTAGAACACCATTTTCTAAAAAAGAACAGCAAAAAATAAAACAGAACAACCGTAGAACAGCCAGCTGGAGCATCCCCAAACCCCAGAATCGCGTCTACAGTGCACCACAAATGTGTCTAATTTCAAAAAATTTTCTTGGGACCGCTATTATGTTCTAATGGTCTCTTTCAAGGGATCTTAAAAGAGCGACTGGGCTGAACAGTTTATTCTTTTCTTCAGTTTGCAGTGCTTCGAATGTGTATAGGACTAGGGTACTTCATGGTGTTTAGAAGCAGCATTAAACAGCGTAAATGTACATCGGGATGGGGTGTGGGACGGGGCTTGTCCCAGATTTTTCGGAGGTTTAAGGAAAAGGGGGCGCGTGGTTTGACGTTTAGAGGACTTTATTTGTCGTTTTCCTTAATTTTTCAAAGTGCCGAGGTGCTCCTTGCTTTTCAAAATCCTGGCTAGTCCCTGATCTAAACACACCTTAACAATTCTAACGTATATAGATCGTCAGGAGCTAATTTGTGGAGACTACAGACTCTGTCGAAAACTAGCTTCAGCAAGAAGTGGTTTATATTATATAAATTTGGAATTGCCTCTCAGCTCAGCCCAAATTTTGGAGACCCCCGAAAAATTATATATACCGTAAAATTTGGACAATATTTCAAAAAACGCCATTTACACCCAATTTTGACACAATATGGCCTCTCGATTCTGCCACCCTCCTCCCCCCCTAATCCCACCCTCATACATGGCGTACCGGGGGAGGGGGGTGCGGGTGAAGGGAATTCCCCCACCTGAAATTTTTTCCCAGTTAATTTTTACACAAGGGTCCCCCCTTTCAAATTAATAGATATGCTCACACTAACCAAAGATACAGATCGGATGTTGTTTTTAAAGAAATTGCTTGAAAAAACTTTCAACCAGACTCATCAAGATGTCAATCTCTGACCAAAACCAACTTTTTTAAGTTAACTCCACCTATATAAATGTTATGTTCGTTTCGTTGTATATGTATTAAAATAGCTTGACACGCCTTCTAAAGGCGTTGGCTGTTTTTAACCAATTATATACTAGCGTTAAAAATTACGCAATCGTGTCTAAATAAAAATACGCAGTCAAAAATGAAAATACGCAGTTTTTACGCAGTGGCGATTTTCAAAACAAACCCTGCAGCAAAGTCAATGCATGACGTATTATACACAAATACATTATGCTGCATATTATATACTTGTGTAATACTGTTCGATGTGACGTTCCCATCTTTTGTTTCAATTTTCTTGTCTGAAAATATTTCTGGCACGTCTCTAGTTAGCCAAATTTGGCCTAAAAATTGAAATATATCTCCAAGTTTTTTCTGGGGGCTGCCGCCCCCAGACCCCTGCAACTCTGCGGCTTAGTGGACTTACTCTTGTATATAATGCGTATTTAGGTGTTAAAATTGATAAGTGCATTTTAACCCATTGCAAAAAATCGAAAAGTCATCCCCCCAAAATTTTTTCTGGGAACGCAATATTGTAGCTGGATGTATGAATGAAAATTTTGTTTGTTAAAAACGTGAGTACAACGCCGTTTAAAACTTTCAGTAAAAAAGAACAAGTCATCGTAAAAAAGAACACTCAAAAATAAAAAATCTGGGGTGACGTATATGAACTATTTTAGGGTAAGGACGGTTCCCGCAAAAAAAATTGGTGGCCATGACCATTCGATTTCTCGTAATAGGTTAAAATGCGTTAATACGCAGTTTAACGCAGTTTTAATACTAAATCGTAGTACTATCTTTTTCGCAGTTTTACACTAAATTCGCAGTAGAAACGCTAGAAAAGATCAGTAAGCTACATCTTTGCAGGGATCTGGAGGCAGCAGCCCCCAGTAAAAAATTGGAGATTTTTTCATTTCTTTGGTCGAATTTAGTGAACTGGAGGAGACGTAGCAGAAATTTTTTCAGAAAGGAAAATTAAAACAAAAGATTGGAACGCCACATCGGACAGTGTGTTACACACAGAGTTTTTTTTGTTTCAAATTATGTTCTTTAGAACACCATTTTCTAAAAAAGAACAGCAAAAAATAAAAAAGAACAACCGTAGAACAGCCAGCTGGAGCATCCCCAAACCCCAGAATCGCGTCTACAGTGCACCACAAATGTGTCTAATTTCAAAAAATTTTCTTGGGACCGCTATTATGTTCTAATGGTCTCTTTCAAGGGATCTTAAAAGAGCGACTGGGCTGAACAGTTTATTCTTTTCTTCAGTTTGCAGTGCTTCGAATGTGTATAGGACTAGGGTACTTCATGGTGTTTAGAAGCAGCATTAAACAGCGTAAATGTACATCGGGATGGGGTGTGGGACGGGGCTTGTCCCAGATTTTTCGGAGGTTTAAGGAAAAGGGGGCGCGTGGTTTGACGTTTAGAGGACTTTATTTGTCGTTTTCCTTAATTTTTCAAAGTGCCGAGGTGCTCCTTGCTTTTCAAAATCCTGGCTAGTCCCTGATCTAAACACACCTTAACAATTCTAACGTATATAGATCGTCAGGAGCTAATTTGTGGAGACTACAGACTCTGTCGAAAACTAGCTTCAGCAAGAAGTGGTTTATATTATATAAATTTGGAATTGCCTCTCAGCTCAGCCCAAATTTTGGAGACCCCCGAAAAATTATATATACCGTAAAATTTGGACAATATTTCAAAAAACGCCATTTACACCCAATTTTGACACAATATGGCCTCTCGATTCTGCCACCCTCCTCCCCCCAATCCACCCTCATACATGGCGTACCGGGGGAGGGGGGTGCGGGTGAAGGGAATTCCCCCACCTGAAATTTTTTCCCAGTTAATTTTTACACAAGGGTCCCCCCTTTCAAATTAATAGATATGCTCACACTAACCAAAGATACAGATCGGATGTTGTTTTTAAAGAAATTGCTTGAAAAAACTTTCAACCAGACTCATCAAGATGTCAATCTCTGACCAAAACCAACTTTTTTAAGTTAACTCCACCTATATAAATGTTATGTTCGTTTCGTTGTATATGTATTAAAATAGCTTGACACGCCTTCTAAAGGCGTTGGCTGTTTTTAACCAATTATATACTAGCGTTAAAAATTACGCAATCGTGTCTAAATAAAAATACGCAGTCAAAAATGAAAATACGCAGTTTTTACGCAGTGGCGATTTTCAAAACAAACCCTGCAGCAAAGTCAATGCATGACGTATTATACACAAATACATTATGCTGCATATTATATACTTGTGTAATACTGTTCGATGTGACGTTCCCATCTTTTGTTTCAATTTTCTTGTCTGAAAATATTTCTGGCACGTCTCTAGTTAGCCAAATTTGGCCTAAAAATTGAAATAATCTCCAAGTTTTTTCTGGGGGCTGCCGCCCCCAGACCCCTGCAACTCTGCGGCTTAGTGGACTTACTCTTGTATATAATGCGTATTTAGGTGTTAAAATTGATAAGTGCATTTTAACCCATTGCAAAAAATCGAAAAGTCATCCCCCCAAAATTTTTTCTGGGAACGCAATATTGTAGCTGGATGTATGAATGAAAATTTTGTTTGTTAAAAACGTGAGTACAACGCCGTTTAAAACTTTCAGTAAAAAAGAACAAGTCATCGTAAAAAAGAACACTCAAAAATAAAAAAGAACAAGTTTTGAGCAGTGGTCGATTTGAAAAAAAACCCTGGTTACACAAATAAATGCAGCATAATAATGTACTCGTGTGGTGTATACATGAATAATCTTCGATGAAAGATAATAACAGGGAATAGTAATCCATAGAGCTGCAGTGGTCTGCAGGCAGCAATCTCCAGAAAAAAAATTTCGAAATTTTTTTATTTCCAGGCCAAATTTGATCAATTGGAGACATATCGGAAATTTTTTTCGGCTGTGCTATAAACACCAATGGGGGAAAGGACCCTTGTGTAAAAATTGACTGGGAATAGTTTCGCTGGGGAGGGGGGGTCGCACCTTCGACTATTTTTTGAAAATATCAGCGTAGCAGTTATTTGAGACTGCTAGGGGCGGTACTGCGGCAGCCACCAATAAAACATGCAGAATTTATAGAAAACAGACCTCTTGAAACCATGCAGATAAGACATTTTTGCGTATAAATCACCGTATATATTGTCTGTCCGCAACTTCGAAAGTCTGAAATTTTTTCGTCTCGCTGATGTAAGAGAGACTTTTGCCACCTAGCTACGCCCTTGTCCAGACATTACCGACACTACTGGATTCTTAAGTTGAGATAAACTATATTATAAGCATAAGGGGATGAATATGAACCTAGTTTTTGTACTTGGCGACTTCAATGGAGAAACCGTTTCTAGCCTGATTATGTCAATCTGGGACATACCGAAAAACTTTCCGACCGACGAAAAAACCAAAGGGGGACCCTTGTATAAAATATGACTGAAAATTATTTTTGATTTTCTAAATTTTTCCTTCTGGCGACGTCTTTGGGCAATGTCAGCAATGCTCATTTGATGCTCATTTTTATTTTTCAATGCTCATTTTTATGTTCCAATGCTCAAATGAGCACAAATTTGAGCAAAAAAAACCGTGGTTGGTGCATCGCGGGTTCTCCAGACCATCATTGGTGCAGGCGACTCATCAGTGGATCTGCGACCAATAATTTGCTTTTGAGGGATTAAAATTATTTTGGATAAAAAACAAAACAATAAAATAGGGTGAAAAGGTTTAAAGAAAAGGTTTCGTCACTCCCGCCTATATCTAGGTGTCAATGTAATTAGTAAAAACAAGCGTTAACCAATTCTTTTGTGGATATTAGATTAAATTTTTTGTGTAATTCAAATTTATTAGCAGTGTTTAACGTATAAGTTTTCAATTTTCTTTTACTATATCCTTTATTGGTCAACTTTGGTATAAGTGTTTTGACACGTGTAATGAAATCAACGAGGTTAGTGGATAGGCATGCAAATCGCTTGATTTCATTGACGTACGTGTTGTATCCACAGTTATCTGAAATGTTACCAAAGAGATTTGGCAGAGAAATAGTATTGAAAGAATTGAAACGGGAAAGCGTCCCGTTTGTCATACACTTTAGAAGAAAATTTATTATTGCGCGGCCGCCTCAGCGGCCGTGCATATTAATTTCATTCAATGCACTGAAACTGAAAATGCATGTAAATCATGGTCAGTTTCAGTGCATTAAACTGCACTGCTGATATCATATCAGCTTGCCTGCTGGTGCGTGTGCATGCGCATGCCTGTGTGTGTGTGTATGTATGTGTGCGTGTTTTCGAGTGTGTGCGTGGACTGCAGTCAGATTTGAACGAAGAACTTTCAAACGAACTGCAAGAAATGTGTTGGAAGAAATGGTGCGCCGAAGAAATTAGGTTATGTACTGTGTAGTTAATAATGATAGAGATGGCGATGTGCCATAGCCAACTTTTTTCAGATGTAAATGTTGAAAAGGAGATGAAAGTTTTACGTATGTAGCAAGAACTACACAAGACCAAAAGCGTCAACACCGACACACCGTTAAGGTATTCGACTCATGTATGTTGCAGCAGACTCGTCTTTGCGACGATCTCAATGAGACTAAATAAATAGAAGAAATGCTATTACTAAATATAACAAGAACTGTATTTTGTGGCAACTGCAAAACGTAGCAATCACGAAATTATTACAATAGTAGCATGTGAAAATGTTGCCACCAAGCCCCAATTATTACTATATATAAGTTGTGTGAGTGACAAGGCTGCATACTGTCAGCTTCCTGTAGTACCACGAACATGTCCGTCAATTTGAACTTTGGAACGAGTTGACACGGGTAAGTTATAATATGAATTTTTTGCGATGCACCGAGTTTATTGCAGGAGAGTAACGCCCAAATAATGACTTAAGCTTTCACTACATTTGTACAAGTATAGTTACCACAGGTCCGCAGTTACCACATTTCCGCAAAAAGCCAAGTAATCGAGTTTAAAAGCAAACTGTATGTACATACACCTATGTACGTCGAACGTTATCTCGACTCAACAGCAAGTTCGTGTTCCGCATAATTCAAGTTGTTTAGAGTTCTCGCCTATTTTAACACATGTGATCAAGACTAGATGTTTGAAACTTTGTATTGCATACTCATAGAACTACTGTAAAAATATAATTACTAGCGTGCCGCGCTTAATTTTACCGATACGGTAAAATAATACTTGCTGTGGTCATGTAGAAAAAAATTTACGCTCGTCGACAAAAGTGCTTGTTTTTAATTTCGATAGTCATGTCCAGAACATCAGCATTTTTATCTGATGTGTTAACCTTATTGAGTGTTAAAGAGTCTGGGTAAATTTCTTTGTGAATATCTTCGAAAAGGTTTTTGTTATTCAGTAAAGTAATATCGTCAATATATCGGTATACATTTTTTAGTAATTTTCTTTTACCCCATTCTTTGTTTCTAATCAAGTGTTTGACGTATTTGAATTCATAGGCGAAAAGTACTAAATTAGCTATTAATGGTCCAACATTGGTTCCCATTGGTATACCGATACATTGTCTGAGTAGTTTGTTACCACACGAAAAATAACCGTTTCGTACAACCCATTTTGTTAGTTCTAGCATCTTATCCGCATTAATTTCTACTCCTTTTGTCTGGTTTTTATACCAGTTGGCTGACGATTGATGTAATGACATTCTTTTATTACCATTGAATGCCATTGGAAGGATATATTCGATGTTTTCAAATATATACTCATGTACTAAGTTCGTATATAATTGTCCAAAATCAAATGTGTTAACTGAAGTAGCTGAGGTGGTCTTATTGATATGCTTTAAACTTTCAGAGATTTTGTTATTGCTGTTCATTATCCAGTAAGGGTCAATATTCCAGTAGTTTTTTATACAATATTTGCAATATATAACTTTCAATTCTTTTTTGAATTAATTTGTACCCGTTAGATATGGCTATTGATATAGGTTTGGTGCATGCCTTAGTGCTAGAAATTATAGTTCTGAAACCGACTGGATTTTTATGAAATTTAGGTATTATTTGAATGAAAGCAAGGTTTCTATTATCCGTATCTACGTCAAAGCCAAGTAATCTAGATTCGTCCGCAAGGGTACATATTAATTCATTGGTAGTTATATTAGATATCATTTCATATGTATATCTGACTTCTGGAGGCTGCCGCCCTTAAACTCCAGCAATGCTTACAAATCAGTATCTCACCTTGTCTCGGACATTTCACGTTGTGCATCGATACTATCTTACTATACTCAGTATTCTGGTGTTAGGGTATCTGTTTCCAATATTTGTGTACTTCCCCGACGTAAAAAAACGTACTATTCGACTTTGAAAATTTTTTAAAAATCTCAACTAAAAATCCCGAATCCCGATCCCGAATCCCGAGAGTAAAATCCCGATCCGGTCCCGATCCCGATCCCGAACGCAAATCCCGATCCCGAACACAAATCCCGATCCCGATCCCGAACGCAAATCCCGATCCCGATCCCGAACTTCAATCCCGTTCGATCACTTATATCAGGGCGGTCCCAGGAGGGGGGGGCGGCCGCTCTTCCCCCCCCCCGAAATATTTTCCGACTGAAATTTCACACAAGGGTCCCCCCTTTGGTTTTTATGTGGTCCGGCCGGAAAGTTTTTCTGATGCGTCTCCAATTGACCAAATAACAGGTTTCGTAAGG
>JASANF010019307.1:0-18644 GCA_030248245.1 Trissonchulus sp. WLG1_4 | reverse complement strand
TACTAGTAAGGAAAAATGCCCTTGTCGGGCGGCTCCTTGGGTAGAAATTATTTACTGTCTGTCTAAAGCGGAAAAATACTTAGGCTGAGCTTGTAAAAGCATTGGTACAAGACTTTATTAACGAGAATATGCAATTCGTGTGAGCTCGTTAAAGTAGGTGGACTACTTGAGAATAGGAATATGATCTTCGTAGGGCAGACACTGTTTTCCGCACCCTATTCGCGCGACCTTCAGCTAAATTATATCGTTTGCTCATGTAACATAGAGGCTTTTTTACACTAATTCAACATTGGCAAATGGCAAAAACGTTAGAGCGGGCACTCGTAACAATTTTAGCTGAAATGTCGACTGTTGGCTGAACGGGTGAAATGATTCTGGGGTACCAAACAATCGGTACGGATTGCTTAACTTCTCGGCTGATAATTACGCTGAAAACCCTACCTCGCACCAATGTACTTTGCACGCCATAAATGGGTCAATTGAGGTCGCAGTTTCTTTGTAAGCTCTTGCTTTTGGATCTGTGGACTCTCAGATTATGGATTTGTTCCTACTTTAGCCTACACACATCTAACACAATATACGTGAGTTCAAGAAATATGATCGAATGAAGGTCAAGATCCTTTACGCAGTCTATACCTTACATATACATACATATATTATGATCAAACGATAAAGTTAAGGATCTGGATTATTTTAAGGTCTGCCGTTATTGTCACAACTATAACATTTGGCTACTGAATCGTATAAAAATCAACTTCGTCATCGTCGGTATTAAAAAAAACTGGATGAAGTGTCTATATATTTGTGCACACACTTTAAAAATAACTGTCAATATGCTCGCCTATGATTTGAACGTGGAATGAGTTTTCTGGAGTTCCTTGTTAACAATTGGCAATAGCTTTGATTCTGCTTTTACATCTGCAATGCGTAATGTGTGCAAATGTGGGGACTGGGGACTATATATTGTGTGCCAATGTTAAGCAAATAGGGTAATATGCCAATGCCAATGCTAATGCCAATAGGGTAATCCTCTTGGCCTTCTCAGGCTGAGGCCAACTCGAGTCGTTTCCGAGCAAAACTACAGCTGTGAGGACGGTAAAAAAATGTTAAGCAAATCGGAAAATTTTTTAGTTATACAGGTAGCCGCCCCTAATGTTGAAAAATGGAACGTACTTTCATGCCGATAGGATGCTTTTCAGAAGCTCATGAGTCCATATTTGGCGTTGTGTTATCTCTCTAGGCTGTGGTGTGTGTGTTTTTCAACATTGCCGGTCGTATTCAGCGCCATAGCAAAGCAGTAAAGCACAGTGACAATGTCGTTGGGATTTTGCAAATTTCAGTTTCTCTCGGGTTTTCAATCTGACCAATTTTGCTACTATCATTATATATGTTAGTTAGTTTTTGGTTCAAGTGTGAAAAGTTTTTGAATTTGGTCAATTGGAGACGTATCAGAAATTCGTAGATCATAGAAACCGAAGAGGAGACCCTTGTGTAAATATCAGTCCAAAAAAATCGGATGGGGACTTTTCCTCTCTCCGTTTACCATGGCTCTGTAGTCTGTCTTGTCAATATTAAATATTATATACTCGTTACAGGCAAAACCCTGTTGGGTGAGAAAAACACTTTGGCATCGTTCAAAGTGAAGGATGGTGACAAGCTGATGCTAATCGCTGCCAGTGCCACAAAACCCACTGAGCCCAATCCTAGTCTGGAAGCCTTGAGTCGGATTGAGTCAACTTCGGTGCTGAAGATCGATCAAATGCTAAATGATTTATCGGATGAAATCAGTGGAATTCATAAGGTTCTTTGTTGGTGATTTGTATATTTGCATAATGCTTCCGTTCTTAGGCCAGCACAGCCTGTTGTGTTGTCTGATCCTAGTCACCAGTTAAATTAGTGTGTTCCACTGTCCGTTTTCAAAGTGTTTTGCTACCGTACTTAGAGCAGACAGTAATAGATTCCGTTTGAATGCATTTCGGTATGAAAATTAAACAGATTGTATATAATTTGAAATTGCTCATGTGTGGAAGTATTTTATATGAACTTATCGCTCAAGACATTATTTAGCAACGATGAATGAATTTGGATTAAGGCAAAATTAATCAGCGAAGAATGTTCTCAACTTGGTATAAAAAAAGTTTTTTAGACAAAAGACTTTTTGTGAATCCCTGCTGCCCAGGTAAAATAGTCTTTATTTAGAAACATTAATGCATAAATTTACATTTCAGGGCTACTTAGATTCAGATCTTGTGCCAGAGGCCGTTAAGAAACTAGAGAAGCGACTTAAAGTAGCCGAGGAACATTGCATGCGCTCGCTGGAAGATTTAGATGCAGTCGAAGTTAATTCGGATCAGAAAATCATGACTAAACGGAAATCGTTGGTTCAGGATGTTCAGGTATGTCTATAATTGAGCAAAAAAGTGTACGGACATTTTGCCTGGCGTTGTACCAAGTCAGAAAAAAATGACCGTGTTTTAGGGAGAAAATTAACGATTTTTTCAAAAATATGTCCAAAATACCTTGTTTTGGCTTAAAAACTAGCTAATTTTTTGGCCAAAATTTAGGTAAAAATTACATAAATTTGATTGAAATGCACATATTTATGAGCAAATTTTTTTGAAATTTGTTTGTCCTTGGACCGTGGTTCTGATTTTGCTTGCACTCGTAGCAAAATCAAAAATATGGAGGGGTCCCGGACCCCCCTATACAGAATCTCGCCAACGTTCCGACACGCCCACAAACACTAGTACTGGGTACAGCTTTTTGTTCCTTCTAGAGAAGGAACTATTGTTTTGATCTATAGTTGTTGCAGTGCAAAACACTGCTGCACGCACTGGATCGCCTATATGTTTTGTGTGTAAATCCAGCTTGGTGCTCGCTGCTTTATTTTTGTCTGCGTATAGGTATGCAAGTACGTAATCAATCAATCAATAATTGATGGTGTGTTGTAACAGTGGACAGTTGTAACAATTTCGCAGCCTCGGCACCGGAATGTTTCACCAGCAGTATTTAAGTGATCCTGAAAAACACTGTTTATCGCTTCTTAGAGCTGATGAGCTCAGATTAAAGCGTAACATTGAGCCTAATGGCTAGATGCAGCGGGATGCTTAACATCCTGCAGCATTGTTTTTGTACGTTGTTAAATTAGTTTAGGTCGTAGAGTACAGAGGATACGCAGTGTAGATAAAAATTAGCTAGGTAGTGATAGTGATAGTTTAGCCCACACTACGTATGGAACAGAGTAGGTAGGTAGAATAATAAAGGTAAACACCGGGGAAGGAACCTTGCCCCTTTTGGGGGCTACTTGTTTTGAGTGAAAACAAATTCAGGGAAAATGTGCCCCATCAGTTTTGATCACCCCCTCCCCACTTTCAAAACTTAAAAAATGCCAGTTATGTAATGTGCTCGATTCTACTTTTGCTTTCAGAAACGGCTAAAAACACACGATGAGCTTTCTGAAATGATTGAACAGATAAAGAGTTCTGATAGTTAAAAGTTATTTTGATGGTGTTGTATTGTAGACATTGCTTTTGTAAATGATTACTTACTGTGTAAGCAGACTGTTGCTGATGCACATTTTGAAAGTTATGGAACGTTTGATGGCTGCCTGACCTATGGTGTAGAGGGTGCTCCCTGGTTATGTTATTTTCGGCAACTGCTGGAAAAATTTAACATTTTCTTTTTCAACTGATTTTTGGGGCACTTTTTCAGCCATCAGAGGTGGGTGGGAGGGCGAGGGGGGTTGCCGACCCTTACCCTCCCATGTGCATCTATGGTTTGATATAGATGATAGTTTTGATCGAGCTGAATGTCAACTTGTCACACCCACTGCACCGGTTTAATTCCGACTTAATGAATGAGCAAGATTCACGTTTGATGTTGTGAATTAGTTCATGTTTATT
The DNA here is from genome assembly GCA_030248245.1 of Trissonchulus sp. WLG1_4. NCBI lineage: Eukaryota > Metazoa > Nematoda > Enoplea > Enoplida > Ironidae > Trissonchulus > Trissonchulus sp. WLG1_4. Next base: position 14,742 of record JASANF010019307.1, on the reverse strand, counting down.
AGAGTTGTTTGGCGAAGTTAGCTAGTAAAAAATACGTCCGTTTAATTACAGTTTTTGTCTTGATAGTAGCTGGGGGTTAGATTGCCCAGTAGTAAGGCTGAGGCTGGGGTTTGTTTTTAACTCTGGGCTGGGTATGTTAAACATACAAAGTTCGTAGTAAGTGGCGAACCGTGTGCTAATAACCGTGTAACCCACAGTATGCTGCTATGCCTCAGGTCTGTGTGCAAAAGCTTTTTTTACGCCTTTTATAGCTGTGTTGTGCAAATGTACGGTATTCGGTGTTTACATTTCATATTATATTATTAATGTATATTTTATATAATATTTTACTGTACAAGAAATTAGTAAATAAAAGATTTTGCTTTTGTCGTCATTCACTCTCTGCTCTGCTTCTTGTAGATTTTGTTGTTGTTGCAATTTGGAATGGAGTATGGACCCTAACTCTAAAGAATTAAGACATAAGTAATAGACATAGACTTCGGCCATGCAGTTTTTCTGAGATTAGATAGTACACAGAGCTGAATCCTGTGAAGTTTTAGTAATGAGCAATTTTGAAACAATGTAGAAGTATTATTATGATATAAACTTCTGCAGCAAAACGTGTTTACTGTTTTCATAGTGACTAAGTTGACATCAGTAATATTACAAACCAAAGTAGTTGTGTGTTGCATGAGTTTAGATTCTGCAGTCTGTCAGTTTAGAAGTCTATGAAGTCGAGCACCATTTTAAACTTAGCTGTATGACCAAGTACAAGGAGCGAGTAGAGAATGTTTGATTTTTCGTTGACAATGCTAAGCCACCATTGTCAACTTGACTCAATTGGAGATATTTAAAAGAGTATAAGGCTTATTTGAACTGTGGAAACCAATGCACTATAATATTAAGTTTACTTTGCTCTGTATATAAGTTGCCTAATGGTATCTAAATGGTGAGTGTTTGAGTACTCTTGAGCTTCAGAATGCAGAGCAATGTTTGTTGAGCTCAGTCGCAGGAAAGATCCCAAGGAGGTAGATACGGATCTTGCATATTACTGCATTGTACTGTACTAGGGTAGCTTAGAGAACAACTAGATTTAATGCAGGCACGTCTGAAGTTCTTATCAAATTTTTTTACAATTGAATAAACTGGAAACTAAAGTATGATATGTTTGCTAAAATGTACAGTTTCTAAAATAATATTCTGTTTTCATAGTTGACTACATCACTGTCGTTCTGAAAGCACCGGTCAGGTATCCACAAATCAATCGATTGCTGTCGCCTGTGTATACGTATTATTAGTTATTTACATATGTCACGCTGATATAACGTAAATCGACACACACCCATACATCATATGATAACAGAAAGCGCTGAGGCAACCGCTAGAAAAAACCGGTTTTGGTGTTGCACAACAGTGGCGACATCCATCTTTCAGCAGCAACACAGCCTTGATACTTTGTTTCGTTTCTCTGTTCAAGCCAGACTCTACCCTAATATCTAGTACACGTAGCGACTGAGTTCATACTTACAGCCGAATGTCCTGTGAGCCGCAAAACTACGAAATGATCACGTCATTAGTAATGTATATATGAGATCAGCATGTGGCGTGACTGTTTCGTAATTTTGTCGGCAGAGCGGACATACAGCTGAAAGTGTAAGCGATCCTAGGACGGAAATACGGCCGCAAATGTGAATCAACCAAACATGGTGTTAACTTTTTTTTATTCCGAATTCGACTGTCACTGTTGTATGCAGTCACGCTAAGCTACGTCTCCCAATATTATATTTTTACGCGGCGGCCTCAGCCGCCGCGTATACACAAAGTTAAGGCAGAACCTGTAACATAGAAAAATGTCAGGTCCTGCCCCAACAGTGTTGTTGTTCGTTAACACGAACACAAGCACGTCACTCTGGGGTGTACAAATCACCGCTGCTGCTTTACAAATCAATATTATTGATTTTTACTGTCTGGCACATTTACGCTGCAGACAATACACTTAGCTCCTGACGAGCTGAAAAACATTTGAGTCTCTCTTACGTGGCTCTCTTCATCAAGGAAGTTTGTTTTTAGTGTCACATCAGTACTCTTAAATAACTCCTTTATTAAGAAATTATATAGACTGTATTTTCATTTTGGGAATCTTGTATTACTAGTCAAACTTTATGTAACAGTTTGCAAAACCAATTTCCTAATTCACATTAAATGTTAGACATATTTTGCTTTCGAATATCAGTTTCCTTTGCTTCGTCCATGTCTAGTCATTTTTACAGTTATTTTGCTAATCTGGGCGAGTACTCATTCAGTTTGTGCACTTACGGCTCAAGTCAACAACAACAATGACAATAGAAAAACATAAGACAAAAATATTTTGTTGGTAAAATTTGAAATAAAACTGCTGTGTTGATGCAAAAGGTATGCATAAAGTTTAGTAAGGTTGACTTGAACAAACGTAAATAATTATTAACAATTGGTTTCAGAGTCTTACAGACCGGTGTCACAGAGTTTTGACTGGACAAAAGTGTCCGGGGGGACACTTTTGCCTAGGCAAAAGTGTCCCACCTTGGGCTAGTGTCCCTACTTAGTTTACACTTAGCTGCTCATTCAAAATCGTATTTTGAATATACACAACGGTTAGTGGTCACAATTTACACCCAGCTCTTAGTTTTCGCCACAAGTTTCGTTTTTTCAATGCACTACGTTTTTATTAGTTCTGTGCAGTTTGAATCGGAAGAACGGACATTGGACAAGTTGACTGGCAGAACACTTTAGCCTTTAGTCCGTTCAGCCGTATATCCGTTTGCCCTTCCACCGTATGTCAGGCTATCCTAACTAAACGGCTCAGTTTCAATCTATCTGTATGTCCGGTAAAGTTAACTTCAGTTCAACTGTGCCGAAATTCTTTAAAAACAAAATACGGACAAACCGACGTGCCGCTCAGACGAATGAATTTTGTACAGCCGTATGTCTCATGTCCCAATTTTCATTTGGCCGAAAAAGTATGAATTGAACAAAACAGGCAAAAGTGTTTTCGTGTGAGCGATTCCGTTTGTCCGTATGCCATAGCCATACTGAAGTATGAAACCTTATTAAGGTTAAATAATTACGCAGATTGTTAAAAGTTGTTTAAAGCATTTAAAGTTGAAAACTATTTTTAGAATGTGCATAGGTTTTGAAAATATAGTTATTTTGCTAGTTTCCGATTCCGTTGTGCATATAGGACTGGGTCAGTCAATTTTAGCACCAAAAGTGTAAGCGGGACACCTTTGCCCAAGTAGGACACTTTTGCCTAAGCCAAAGTGTCCGAGGGACAGGGGGGACACTTTTGCCCGTGACACCGGTTCTAATGCGCATGTACTACCTATGTAGGTATACTTTAACAGACGCCGCGTCTACCTGTTCCATTGGAACAGTAAACTATTGAAGATTGCTTTGGAATTCATACATAGTTTGAGTATTTAAGCATCAACTTTACAAAAGTGTGTCTGATACCATAACTAGCTACTCCAAAGACGTACTTGTTTTTATTCAGGCTTGAAGCACGTACATTCGTTTTTTTTAATGGGAAAGAAACAGCATCAAAAGGACAAGTTGTATTTGACAACGACAGAATGGAAAGAGTCGTTTGGGGGTCATAAAGGAGGTATGGTTTATAAATTAAAATAATAGTGATTTGGATCGGATTGCCATGCAAATTCAAACATAAAGACCTCCAAGTCCAACTCAAATTTATACATTAATGTGGATTGTATGAATTGGATCGATGGATCGTTTTATAAGGTTGTGAAATTGGTGATGGAATATGTTTTCTCGAATTACAGAATTTTGGATTCATACTAATAATCTGAATCGGCTTTCTGAAATTGTAAAACCTATCCGATCTGGCTAAACCACCGGTCCGAGCCGACTCCGGATCGGGCGGTCCGTTCCGATCTGCCGATTCAATTCACATCACTAAGTCTGTTATGATATTTTTTTTATGAATGATCCGTTTATTTAGCAATATAGTAGAGAGATATTAATTAACAAACTAAAGTCTGACCAAAAAATGTATGTATCGAACTTCATTGCTTCATAGCAACTCAGTCGTTTAAGATAACCCCCATAATGTATATATTATTCGAAAGCATTTTTGATGGAGATTTTCATGAAATTAAAATATTTGAAAAATTTTTGAGTCAATTTTTAATTCAAATAAAATTGATTTTTTTCGGCTAGTTATTTAAAACCTAATGTATTATATATCATTCGATAGCCCTTAACATTTTGCGTCGAACGATATATACAACATGACTATAGCATGCACCTGTCAACATTTATCGATTTTTTAATTTTTGATTTTTCCATTGAAAAACAGCATTTTTGGTCCTTTTAATTAGCTGTAACTCAACAAATACTTAACCAAACCCGACAATTTGTGCATCAATCGACGCGTTGTGACCCCGCGCAGTCTGTAAAAGTAATAAAATTTCAAAAATTGACATTAAACTTTTTGAATATTTGTCAGGTTTACAGTCATTTTTCAGCTGTTTTTGCTCAAAATTGGGTAAAATAATTATTACCACAAAATAGTTCAGTTCTTTAGCTTTCATTTGATAACAAAAACATGCACTTGTGATTTAATTGAACAAAGTTATACAAAAAAACTCATTCATGATTCACAGTATGTTTGTGCGCCCACAAAAATTTAGACACGCATATCAGCGCGTAGAATGTTTTCACGCATGCACATGACACGCTGACCAAGCACTAATTTTTGACAAGTGATGAAAAGAGCTATTTCTTTTAGCTGCATAACTCTGTTCAATTAAATCACAAGTGCATGTTTTTGTTATCAAGTGAAAGCTAAAGAACTGAACTATTTTGTGGTAATAATTATTTTACCCAATTTTGAGCAGAAACAGCTGAAAAATGACTGTAAACCTGACAAATATTCAAAAAATTTAATGTCAATTTTTGAAATTTTATCATTTTCACAGACTGCGCGGGGTCACAACGCGTCGATTGATGCACAAATGGTCGGGTTTGGTTAAGTATTTGTTGAGTTACAGCTAATTAAAAGGACCAAAAATGCTGTTTTTCAATGGAAAAATCAAAAATTAAAAAATCGATAAATGTTGACAGGTGCATGCTATAGTCATGTTGTATATATCATTCGACGCAGAATGTTAAGGGCTATCGAATGTTATATAATACATTAGTTTTTAAATAATAAGCCGAAAAAAATCAATTTTATTTGAATTAAAAGTTTTGACTCAAAATTTTTTTAAATATTTTAATTTCATGAAAATCTCCATTAAAAATGCTTTCGAATGATATATACATTATGGGGGTTATCTTAAACGACTGAGTTGCTATGAAGCAATGAAGTTCGATACATACATTTTTTGGTCAGACTATAGTAGTCTGGGTAGGCTAAAACCCTTTCATTAAGCTAATTAGATCTTGTATGGAATTTTGCCAGCGATGCCGAGATGAAGTTGCTCTGCTGAATTTTACGAACTTGCTTGATCCTACAATAAAATGTACTTAATGTCATCCAGTTATTCTAAGCTTCAAATTTCACGCGAGCAATCTTGTTTTTAGGCCGAAAGGATACAGGATTCAGACGATTACCTTTTGGCTATTGCAGGTAAGGCACCAGTGGCTGAAACTAACTGACTCAGTTTCATTTTTTATTATGAAAATTATTTTATTACTCCTGCCCTGCTGTTTTACCGTAAACTAATTGATACCGTTGTCGCAATAGCGTTTTTATATGAGCACCCAATACAGGGTTTTTTTTTGTGTAAAATAGGGTGTATTTACACATCGGCCGCCTAATTTACACAGCAAAAAATAAAAATACACACTGATTTACACAGCCCCATTTCCCCCCAAAAGCTGATGAAACGGCTATTTTGGCTGTCAAAATGACAAAAATTCGCGAAGTGGCAATTGCTGCCTGTGACCTCTTTGTCCTAACAAAACTAAGCCTAATTTTTGACCCCAAAACAAAAAATCTTCAGTTTCAGCTCTTAAACGGCTTATGATTTTTTTATTTTAGCATTCGTTTTTATGCACTTGAAAGTTGACAGTAAAAAATCAGCCATGCTGAGCCCGTCTGTGCGATTTCTTGTCCTACTTCAAACTACTGTACAACTTTTATACCCGGATTTGAAAAAAATGTCTAGGATCTGGCTGATAGAACAACTCTCTATCTGTGTAAACCATGCATGTACACGGGGTCTCGGCCTGGGGCTGGGGGTTAGGGCTTGTTTCAGATTTGTCGAAATTTAGAAGGGGCTTGCCCTGGCGTGTCGGTTACTTGAACTGACAAAAACGCAAAAATTTTTAATTATCTCATATTTTTTATTTTCGTATGTAGTTCGAGTCTCAAAGTCGAAATATTACTTTTAATGTGAAAAAACGGTCAATTTTTACCTAAAAAATGCTAAAATACACACTTTTAAAAATTTACACAACATACCCTTAATTTACACAGCAAATTTTTAATTTACACAACATTTACACAGTGCCGATTTTGAAAAAAAAAACCCTGACCCAATATGTAAAGTGTGTTAAAATGTTTATTTTTTTAGTCTTACTCTGCAACCATTCGAAAATCCTGTCTGCAGTCAGGAAGGTCATATTTTTGATTTGGTGTAAGTTTCTTTGCGTAATCTGAAACTTGTATGTAGCCTCGATTTTGTTTATCACTATTTAATGATGTCGTCTTATTATATACTTTGTGAAAATATTGTTTCAGTTTTCAGATAGTGTTTAAAAAATTATATATTTTGTCAGTTTAGCGCTGCTAACCAACAAATTTGCTGTGTTTATCTAATTTTTTTGGTAACGTAATTAGACCCGGTTGGTTGAACAGTTGTGAATCCTCGCAGGCAGTCACAGTAGATAGCGTCCTTTAGTGTTTATTGCTGAAGTCAGTATCAAATTCTCCTTGCTCATGAGTCAAGGTATTAGCCTTGTTTTGGCTTATATAACAAGTTGTATACGTATATATGACTTGATTGTTTCAGTGCCCTTGTACCGTACTTGAAAAAGTATGGAGTTAATCCAGTCACAGGAAAGGTTAGTGGTTTTTGAATTCTGCAGTAATTATCATCTGATATGTGGTTTTCTGTGACGGAGGAATTCAGAGGGCAACCCTTATTGTTTGGGTGATGATTATTTGTTTATTAAATTATATTATGTACCTATGCGATATGCCTACCTACCTGCATGTAACCGCCAACCGGGTCAATTTATTTGGCAGGAGGGCATCTCCGGCCAAATTTTGGGATTCCTCTCTCCTTGATCGACCGAAAATACCCTAAGATTTGAAAAAAGTGCCATTTTTCTTGCATATGCATGGATGTATCATATCTATTTTGGAGAGTCTCGCACTGGCTTAGGGTAGCTGCTTTTTCTCATATTTTATTAATTATATTTATTAAATGGCAAATTTGTAAGAACAAGAATACAAGATATTGAAAAAAGCGAGGGCTTTTGTAATATTTTACAAATGTTTGATTGACTTGTGGAGTTGTGGACTGTGGTTCTAAAAAGAAGCTGGATAATGTTCATATTTGTTTTAGAAAATGGATCCTAAATCATTAATAATGCTCAAAATGCAGAAAAATGCCGAAGGCGAGTTTTTACTGAGCTTTAGTGATCAAATTCCGTTGAGGTTGTTGTCTCAGATTGTGAGAAAACTCCTTTGAAATTTGAAGAATTTTCGTTTCGAATATGGAACCTCCGGCCCAGCCCAGTTGATTATTAGCAGCTTTTGTTTTAAGTTATCCGTAAATTGTTATCAGATGACGTTGCAAAAACTTATCAGTATTGAGTATTTATATAACATTATAATATATATTCCGTATAATAAGATTGATAATTGGTCTTAAATATCATTCAGTAGATTTATCAGTTCTCCGCAAGCTTTGTGCTTCTTTTTCATTGGAAACAATTTGTTCAATTTTCTACATGTTAATTCAATATAATAGCGCAGTTTTATAGATATTCAACAGAGAAAAGCCTTACGTGGCACAGTGTCTTGTAAATAGCAATATTTTGTAGAAATTCTACTTTTCAGGACACTACCATTGCCCAGTTATGTTCAAAACTTTCACCAATAATACCAATATTGCTTGCGTGAAAACTACTGGAAATGTGTTTTGTATGGATGTGAGTTACTGTCTTGACAATTTAGCAAGTGACTTTGTTCTCACGTAGACTCACAGGTAACTATTGATTTGAGTTCATAGTATGAGACATGAAGAAAATAGTATTGGAAAAAGATTGTGGCTATTTTTTTCAATTTTCACATTTGATTGATTAACTTTTGTGTTGCGATAATTTTTAACAATATTTCTAAATCGGAAAGGGAATGTCGATTTTTGTGATTTTCTATTTTTTAATACAGTTACTGACATCACTTGCGCTTTGTATTACTTTTCGTCGTAAATTGTAGTTTTTGCACCCACCTTCTGTCAGACGCTACTTGTTCGTACGACGCCCTCAACATTTCATTGTCCGGTTGCATTGCAAAAGTGCCCTGCACAGTTTCAGTTTTTTGTTTTATTTCAGCTTCTGTTGTGATAGAATTTTAAAATTATACTTGACTGTTTTTTAGTAACTTTTATTCCAAAACTTGTGAAATATAAAGTAACGTAGTTATTTCGTGGATTTCAGTGGCCGAAATGAACACTTAAAAACAGTAGTTTTTATTTTAGGCAATTGAACAGTTGAATATTAAAGCAAAATATTGGAAAGATCTCTTGACAGATGAACCTTTCACAAAGTCTGATATTGTCAGCTTACAGGTAATTTTTTTGTTTGTAAAATTTTCAGCAATGTATTCTTTTTATATAAAAGCATTCAGTTTGATACTTTTTGCAGCTGGTAGACGCTGTTTTTGAGGAACGTTTTCGTGGGTTCTGAACAAAAACGTAAATGATTGTGTTAACTGTATTGTTACAATGTAATTTTTAATGTAATAAGGTTTTTAGTTTGAACTACACAATATACAATTTTTAGGATTCGTCCGACTTGGAAAAGCATAATATTTCTACTTTTCATCATGTGAAGATGAGTCAGAAACGACCGACCGGTGAAGATGAAGGTACGAACTACGTTAAGAAGCGTTCGTTAGGAAAAATTACCTAACTAGTGATGGACTCAGTTAAAAATGTTAGGTTTTCTGCCATTGTTTCTCCTTTAGCTTAACAAATGTAAAAGTTTTGTGGACCTAGTTCAAAGAATAATACTAAGGAATGTCTTCTAAGAAAATTCATAGAAAAACATGGAAACGGTGGGATGTGAATTCACAAAGGGTGTCTGTGACGTTAGATTTCAAACTATAAGGTTCAATACTGAAACTTCATCATCTAAAACTACTATTACAACTTTTCGACTAAACAGAATAAAGAAAATGGTGAGTACCAGCTTTACTGATTCATGATTAGCCGTGCCAAGTTGACCGACGATACAGAAAATAGACGGTCCTTATATTTTTCAGGTAGTTTTTCAATACTTCGAAATGTGGGTATGGAAACAAAAGAAACTTTGGCTCAACTTGAACGCGACTATAAACCTGCTTCGGTGAGTATATAGTAGCTTTAAAATCTCTAGCGACGTCATTTGTGAACTTAAGTACATATTTTACTTTTGCTCTTTGTAACTCTGTTGTGGAGTTTTGATTGGTTATAAAGATAGTAAACTAAACGCAAAACTATAAAAAATTGGCTGCATTTTTATATGGATCCCACAGTTTTTTAGAATATTTTATTTTTGGATCCCTGGTTTTTTTTAGAATCCATCAACATCCATGGCAAAAGCTGACGCTGTCAATGCTGTATGTCTTTCATATTTTACTTTTTCATAAATAATAACAAGAGTACATAATAGGAAGAGTATGACACTCTTCCTATTATGCCTACGGGCGTACGTCCAATGCGCAGCGCGAAATAGCCCGTTTATGTACGGTTTTGAGGGGGGGGGGTACCCCCCCTCATTTCAAGACACTGACAAGGACTTTTGTTGATGTGCTGAAATGAGGGGGGGTACCCCCCCTCAACTGAAGACGGGGTACTGAACTGAGGGGGGGGGGTAGCGCAAAGACTTTGTCAGTGTCTTGAAATGAGGGGGGGTACCCACCCCTCAACTGAAGACGGGGTACTGAGTTGAGGGGGGGTACCCCCTTTCAGTTGAGCACGGGGTATCGAACTGAGTAGGGGGTACCCCCCCTCAGTTGAGTACGGGGTCTTCAGTTGAGGGGGGGGGTACCCCCCCCCCCTCAAAACCGTACATAAACGGGCTATTTCGCGCTGCGCATTGGACGCACGCCCGTAGGCATAATAGGAAGAGTGTCATACTCTTCCTATTATGTACTCTTGATAATAATAATGTATTTTTATTCAACTATTGGAATTACTCTATATACTACCTGCTATTAGTATTACTGCGTAGTAATGACTATGGGCTGTTCACAAATTCGGATTAACTGGATTAGATTAACTGATTTAAATTAAATTTTAGTATCTTTCCAATCCAAGAATTTGCACGTTTCTGCCGTTGACAGAGGAGCAACTGTGTCTTATTTGAAAAAGGTATCATGCTTCTGTCTTGAGTTATTCTAGTTAATTCAATTAGTCTAATCCAGTTACTCCGAATTTCGTGAACAGGCCGTAAGTGATTACTCACGGTAGTTTGGCACCTATAGCGATGGTCAAACCTTGAAGGAAGGTTTGGTCGATTTCTCTCTGGTCACGTGGTTATTTTTTTGTGTAAAATAGGGTGTATTTACACATCGGCCGCCTAATTTACACAGCGAAAAATAAAAATACACACTGATTTACACAACCCTATTTTCTCCCAACAGTTGATAAAACCGCGTATTTTGGTAGTAAAAATTCCAAAAAATCGCAAAGTGGCGAGGGCTGCCCGCGACCTCTTTGTGCTAACGAAATAAGTCTTATTTTGGACCAAAAAACAAAAAATCTTTTGTCTCTGCGGAGTTCTTCCTTATGCTGAATTTTTAGACAGGGTCCCCTTTGGTTTTTTTGGCCGACCAAAGAAAATTTCCGTTGACAGTTGACCAAATTTGGCCTAAAAATAAAAAATTCTTGAAATTTTTCCTGGGAGCCGCCACCCCAGACCCCTGTAACTTTGTGGCCTAGTGATCTTGCGTTTGTAATGCGAATTGTAAAGCTAAAAAGAGCATTTTAACCCATTACAAAAAATGGAAAGGTCATTCCCCACCAGAAAAATTTTTCTGGGCACGCCACTGCTAGGGTGCACAGGGTGTTCTGTTCTCTTGCTTCATTTTTTTGGGTTGCCGACCAGTTGCGAAGCAAAGGCAACCCTTTTGTATCTGAAATGTCTGTTATTGGGTTGTTGGGTTGCCGACCAGTTGCGAAGCAAAGGCAACCCTTTTGTATCTGAAATGTCTGTTATTAATATTATTATTATTATTATTACAAGACTAGTGCGTCTAGTTTAGACTAGTTCGACAACTTAAATTCCTGCACATCTGAATACGTGAAAATTTGTTGATTTTTTAAAAAAGTTGGTTTAAATTGAAATGTATTAAAAAGATTTGATCCAACATGGGCTGATTTTAGTTAGTCACGAAGGCTTAAGTTTAAAAGACCTCTAGCGGACGATAGGAATGACGTACAAACATGACACTGACATCAATCGTCTTGATTTAAGGAGCGCTTTAAAATGAGGGGTCACATGACCCTGTCACGTGAGCGTACCCTGAGATATTTATTTCGGGATAGTCTGAGGTGCCAGGTGGTCATGTGACCCCTCTTTCGAAAGCCCTGCATTCCAGCAATCCAATGATGCTATTCTTGTGTCCGTCCGAGTTCCTAAAGGCCAGTTATGGCGCCTTTAAGGATATAAGAAAAAGAACACTTTTCGTAATGTAGTAATTACGATTTAATTATGATAAAAGTGTTCTATGGGGTGAATTCCTTTAAAGTCCCATAACTTTTGTCATGCGGGTCGTAGCGACTTGAGAGTTTCATTATTCGATTGATGAGATAAAGCGCTTTCGATTGATGGGTCACATGACCCCCTTACTAAAAGTTGACGGTAGTCTTGACCTTGGCGCCCGGACAAAAACCGCTGTAATCAGCCCCAGACACTTTTTATCAAAAAATTATACCTTGTGCCACGCTTCCCACAGGTTGTACTACATTTTTGAGAAGTATTGAGAAGTATGATGAAGAATCTATCATTATCATTATTTTTAGTATAGTTCATATTATGTAATTATTAATATTATTACAAGACTAGTGCGTCTAGTTTAGACTAGTTAGACTGGATTTACAACGTGAAGTCACGCAGTGTTTACCAATAAAACTTGTTTTGAAAAAAATTCAAAATTCAAACTTGAGTCAAAGTTGACTTGCAATGCGATTTGATCGCATATGAGGTGATTAAAGGTAGTCAACAAAAGGGGAAAAATTCCAGGAGCCATAACTTTTTATACGGTTGTGGTATCGACGTGAAATTTTTTTTAAATGCTAGCGCTTGTCAAGAGCTATCGATTGATAGGTCGCACGATGACGTAAAAACCAACCAATGTTCCGTATTAATTAATAGTTAAACGCTGATTTAACGTGGCGTCCGTCAACGTCAAGTAAGGTGTCATTCGAAAGCGCCTGAAGTTCTGAGCAGAATGCCGTCAATTTCATGTTTCTACGTCAACGTTGAAGCAAGTTATAACGGTTTCAATTTTTCCGAACTTTTGGTCAATACGCACATGGTGTGAGTAGTCGCGGAGGAATTTTTTCGAACAAAATGTTTTCTAAAATGAACTTTAGGCAATAACTTTTTCCAGGGACCACGTAAAAGGTTCTAGTTTTCACTATTAGGTAGTGCAGACTATGGGCTTTTATTTGATACCAAAAAAGCTATACGTTAACGCTGACTTATATACAAAAAAAAATGCAAAATAAAATTTTTGAATAGAATAAATTTCAGAGTTAGACCCATATGGCCGGCTCCATGGTCACTGATGGAATAAAAACTGTTTTGTGTAAGGATCACAGTTATATGGATGACTTCATGGAAGCGTTTCTTTTGTTATATCAATGGTAACACGGACGTTACGTAACATTTTTGAAAAATACTCAGTTTACGTAAAAACTTTTTACGCCATAACTTTTTTTAGCTAGCTGGTAAAAAGTTCTAGTTTTCGACATCAGTTAGGATATAAGAACAGCTTTCATTTGACACCATAAAAACTATAGGTGACCGCTGACTTATGTGCCAAAAAACGTAAGATTAATTTTGACAATAAAATAACTCCAACTTTATTGACCTGGAACCAGAAAACCGGGCCACGTCCATCATAATGTGAGCTTATTTCATGTTTAGAACATCAACGCCAACCCTTCCAGAGCCACCTCACCCTATTATTATAATTATCACAAAAAATAGGATAGTTTTAAAGATGGTAATTATTACAAGTCTAGTGCGTCTAGTTTAGACTAGTTAGACAATATCTTATTTATCTTAGTTTAGTCTGTTTTATGTTACATTATTTAAAAAATGAACAAATTTTTTAAAATTTTTGTCTAAATTCAATTGCTCAGAGATTTGATCACTCATGGTGTGATCTGTACAATTAGCCCCTTTTAGGAAAACTTTTCAGGGGCCATAGCTTTTGATACGGTAGGGGTACAATTATAATTTTAACGTCATTTGAGAGGAAATTGTTAAAGCTTTCAAATGGTGGGTCACATGACCCTGTGACGTGACGTTTAGCGTCCGTCAAAATTTAGAAAGTAAAATTTGGACGTATTTTCAGGAAGTTGCACCATTATGTGATATGTCATTTGAAAGCGCTGGAAATTGTCTTTCTAATGACGTAATTTTCATCTTTCTACGATGTTCCTAGCCTAAGCTGTGGCCATTTTTGTGGTTAACCTCCAGAAATAACTAACTACAAAAATGGCCTGTCGCGGAGGATTCTGGAGGAGGAAAAATAACTCCATTTTACGCCCTTTTAAACGCAAAGGCAGAGCTTAGCAGTCTAGTATGAAGCATTAACGTTTCTTGTAGACATTTTGATGAAACAGATGCTAAGCACCGTGGTTTCAGTAATAACGTTTAAACGTTGCTCGTCGCAACAGACAAACAAGTCGGGTGACATCAACGGGTTGCCGACAGTGGGTAGAGGACCCTCTATTCTAAGCAAAGGACCCTCTATTCTAGGTAGAGGTCCCTCTGTTTGTGTTCAGGAGCCCAAATTACCCCTAGGGACGTCAAAATCCCAATTTCGTAAATTTGACCCCTGGGGCCCCCCTGGGCATGGTGCCCTAGGGGGGTTATGGAAGGGTCCAGAGGGGTCCTAGACAAAAATGGACCTCGGATTCGTGTTCCGGGGCCCAAATTACCCCTAGGGATGTCAAAATCCCAATTTCGAAAATTTGACCCCTGATGACCCCCTGGGCAGGGTGCCCTAGGGGGGTCATGGAAGGGTCCAGAGGGGTCCTAGACGAAAATGGACCTCGGATTCGTGTTCCGGGGCCCAAATTACCCCTAGGGACGTCAAAATCCCAATTTCAAAAATTTGACCTCTGGGGACCCCCTGGGCAGGGTGCCCTAGGGGGTCATGGAAGGGTCCAGAGGGGTCCTAGACGAAAATGGACCTCGGATTCGTGTTCCGGGGCCCAAATTACCCCTAGGGACGTCAAAATCCCAATTTCGAAAATTTGACCCCTGGGGACCCCCTGGGCAGGGTGCCCTAGGGGGGTCATGGAAGGGTCC